>CATIWF010197860.1:0-43312 GCA_949630135.1 Balakata baccata
ATGAACCAAACATCCCCTAAAAACTTTTCTAAATTGTTCGATTTCCATCCTCAATTTCAGAATCAAACAGACCCTAAATTTCATATTCATTACATTAAAATTAGACAGATATCAGTAGGATAAGGAACCCCAATTTTACCCAATATGATCTTGCTGTTTTTTCATTTTTCTTTTGCCTTTGATGCTCAAGTTGACATTTTCTTTCCGTCTTCCTCTGAACCATAAAACATGGTTCAATTACTTACTAATAAAGTAAAAGCTTGTGATCCACAATCAAGCCAGCATTACATTCTTGCCCACCACATACATATGTAATTAAGTATGCTTGTTATGTGGTCAGGACATATTCAACTTGGAACCAAGGCAACCCTCAGTTTGACACAGTGGCAGAAAATTTCACAAGATTAATCTGGTTTTTCCCCTTCATATATAGAAGTTTAATAGTAAATTGAGCTGAAGTAGAAATCCTCCGAGAAAATCTAAATTGGATTTGGATCAATGCTTAGTACTTAGATGAATAATTTGCAATTAAAACCAAGCCTATATAGGTCGTAATTAATTGGCAGCAATATAATAATCTCTTAATTATGGGAACTATTGTTATAAGTGATTACTAGAATACCTCCATCACATATAGTGCAGGTTAGGTGAGACTTCCATGGTATTCTTGTAATATATTAATTAGGTGAAATTTGATTGGCCATATCTCTATATATAACACTTTCTTTTTCAAATCCCTTTTAATTTTGTCTATTCTCAAAACGTAATATGTGAGTAATCAAATATTTTTTTTGTTTTCCTTTATAAGAAAATACTCTTTCTTTCGTAAAACTAAAACTAAAATAATTAAATTAAATTCAAACTCGAAATTTTACAATCTGATACTTAAACTTATTAGACTCTTGCTTTCAGCTTCATATGAGCACATCATTCCGTATCTCTATATCAGCTTCATATATATATAGCTTACCATCTTTTTCTTATATAATAGCTTACCTATCAAAAGTGAAATACTTTTTCAGGAAAATCACAAAATAGGTAAAGTTAATATACATGAAAAATGAAAAATGTTGCTACATTGAAGCATTCTTCTGTCAGTGGATACACTAAAGCAGCCAAAAGCTTGGGAGCCCATGTGTTGGAAAACCAAGCAGACATGATCTTAGTAGAAGCTTTGAATTTACCATACAAATTCGACAACTAGCTATAGCTACAATTGTCCATTTAATTAATTTATTTTTAACCATAAGATTCAATGACTACTTACAGCTAGAAACTTCAAACACCCTACAGAAAGAGTCGGATTTTTTAGGGTAATAAGATAAGTTTGACTTGGAAAAAAATGCTTCCATATTAAACTAAAGTTATTCAGGAATCTTTTTCAGTCAGTTGTTGCCTTTTGTTTTTAATTTTTTCTTCTTCAGCAATAAAATAATTGTGTGGAGAGATGGATTAGTTATTAATTAAAATTCCAAAATAAAAATTTTGAAGATTGTCTTATTTCATACTTCCCATGAACTGACCACTTCTTTGCACTGCCCTCCACGTGAACATACTAGAAGAATCTGTGATCTATCAACAGATGGCTATATGACAATTTTCATCTTTATTTTTACTCTTTATTATCTACAACTATATAGTTTTATTTTCAAGAAAAAAAAAACATTGAGAATATTACAAAGATCTTTTAGATACATATACTGTTTGATGGAAAATTCTTATCCAAATTCAGTTTATATTATAATTCATCAATGGAGCTAATGTTATTGTTTATTTTTAATTAATTGATTTTATATTTTTATTCATTAGGAGATCTAATGTACCGTAGACTACACAATATAAATAATTATATATTTGCATTTTCCATAATTAAAGATATTAAACAGCCCCCAATAAAAAGAAGAGGGCTTATATGGTGCACCCGGTATAAATTACATTGAGTTCTTTAGGACCATTAGATCATCAACTTTTAATCTCAACCATTCATTATAATCCAATGATTTTAAGGTACCTGGTGTAAATTACACCGGGTGCACTATAGAATTACTCTAAAAAGAAATATTATATTTTCAATTAAATCATTAAGAATGTACTTGAAATTGCATATTCATGATGGGATTTTTCTTATTCCAATTCCCTCAAACTTTAATCTTCCATGCTAAGCTATGAATGTATCATTCCATTAACCTAAAACTTGGTATGAGTATTAATTAATTAATTTTGTTACACCAAAGACCTAGCTAGATAATCACATGATTAGAGTTTAGATCCTTTAACTTTGCACTTATTCACCTACTGGGTCCTAAAAGAAAGATCTAAGTTTGTGCACAAAGAAGCAAAAAGCAAATTCTTCTAGCCATCTTGGACCCTTTTTTTTTTTTTTTGCAAGAACATTGTAGTATCACTGTGAAAAATTAGTTAAAAGAATTTATGTCTGAAATTATTAGTCTAAGGCACCGACTTTCTTATTTGTTTAATATATATGTTAATTACTTGATTAAAATTAATTAAGAAGGTTCAAGTTTACTTCACTCCCTCACATGCTAGAGTTGACCTCATCACTTACCATTGTTCTAAGGCACAATTAATATACATGACACTCTCTTGCCTTATAATTTATTATTTATAATGAAATTATTAAGCTGAAGTCTTTAACAAACATCTACTAAAGACAACACCCTTTCCCATTCTTTACATATTTAATTAATGAAAAATATATTTTTGGGTCCACCCTAAAATTTTTTTTTTCCGAGTTTTCGGCCTTTTATAATTGTATCCGAATGGATTTTTAAATGTTAATTTTAGCTTAAATTGAATCTCAAATTAAAATAAAAAAAATGATAGTGGAAAACAAGAATTTTATATGTCAAAGAAATAAGAGCTAGCAAAAGCATAACACATAAAGTTCTATTACTAATTAAGAGATAATGTCTCCAAAAATGCTCTCTCGCTTAAGAGAGTCATGAATTACATTGCTAGAAGAAGCAAAATTGAGGTACTGAGGGAGACTATTCTGGAGAAGAAATGATGATTTGTCATCATCTGGGATAATCTGTGGGGTTGGCATCACAGGCTCATTCTGCATCTGGATGCATAATATCTCTGCCTGAGCCACTGCAAGCTGCATTTGAAGCTGAGAAACCTGATTTTGGAGGTACGATATGGCTCCTACACACCCATAAACTGGATCCCTAACCCTTGCATTTGCTTCATACACTAAACTGCTCACTGCATCTGCCCTTTGATGAACCGGTAGCTCCTGCTCAATGTTTGCAAATTAATACAGACAAAAAGAAACATGATATAAATGCATTAGTCTATAAACACTTTCAGGGAGAAAATTTTAAAAGCTCCATTCACCCCCTCTCTTGAGCACGTTCGGACCTACACTAACTCGGTACATAAATTCATTTATGAATCAAATCAATGCTAAATTACTGTGTAAAGAAGTGATTTTTACTTTAAATATGCAACTAATACTGAACAATACTTTTCTTACATGGGAATTTTCCTGCCATCTATATGAACTAAAAGGTATTTTTCTTACAATAAACTAGTATATTATTAGCTCAGTTCATATCAATAAAATGTCTTCAACTCATCAACAACCTGATCATCATCAAATGTGCCGATAAATATTGTGGAGAGAGAGAGAGAGAGAGAGAGATGAAGGAGAGACCTGCAACATTTTGCTAACATTACTAGCACCAAAAACCTTGTGGACAATAGCAAACTTGTGGGGATCATCAGAGGGGAAGTAAGGGGCAAAAATGCAGTCCTTAGCACAGCGGCGGCGAAGCAACTTGCAGGAAGCACAAGGAGAGTTTCCACCCATTTTTTTCTGCTATGCGTGTATAAAAGTTTTCTGATAGGTGAAGCGAAAGATTGAAAGATGACAGAAAAAAACTTGGGGGAGAGAATGAGAAGGCAGTGTGAATATTTATAATGGGTATGAACGTGTACAATAGATCAAATGCACACACTGTTTGGGGACATTAATGATTAAATAATTGACTTGATTATAATTTAATTAATTAGTTTTTAATATATGTAAATGTTAATATTAAGCTACGAGAGATTAGATGAGAAAGTAGTACTTGGGTTTTTGTTTATTAGTTGTAAATAGGCAGAAAAAATAAAAAATAAAACAAATTCCTGTGGCTGCACGTTATAGAGATCAACTTCAACCCAACGTGCTGCTGATAAACCATTTCAATTTAAAAAAAAAACATTTGGGACATTCTAGTATTTATGCAGAATTTACTTTAAATCAGTTTTATGAAAAATCACTTGCCTAAACCTAATTTACGAGTTAATATACGGATCAAATTAACGATGTCTTGAATTTGTCTCAATCGGATCTATAAATTTATTTATGAATTAATTAAATTAACAATGAACTATAGAATAAGATAAAATGATGAGAAGTTTCATGTTTGAAAATGTCCTATATATCAATAAGTAGTCTGATTTGTATTCTCACTTATGAAAATTGTTAGAAATCTCAAATTTAAGTCTCCTTAATTAACATTTTTTTTAATCATTTTCATACTAATCCCTGAACAAGAAAAACAAAATGTATCACATTTGTTATTTGACTATCACGAAGATAACGATCTATATATAATTAAATCAAATCTTTGAAGAAAACATATAGTACTTTATCCCTAAACAAAGGAAAAGACAACATTGGTGTCCCTCCAATGCGAATCTTTGAATTTAATTATAGTGTAAAATGATTTTGAAACTCTATGAATATCATTGCTCTTAATTGACAAGAAAAATGATAAATTAGATTTTTTGCCTAAAAATTAAATTTTTATAAATCAATCTAATTGTAATCTGTCATATGTAAATTAATTACTATTTTACATAAATGCAAAAAAAAAAAAAAAAAATCTCATTTGTTAGAACCCTAAGAAAAGGGGAATTTGGAATAGATGTAAGTAGAAAAACCAACGGTTCATGTTGACCGCCGCCAAAGGGCAAAGGAAGTCCTGCATAGTGCATAGGTAAGGTTTCCACGTTCTATTTTGTCTCATTTGCCTGAAAAGAATAGAATAGAATAGAAAGAGCTAAAAATGTGAAACCCATTTATGGAAAAGTGTGCTTCTGAATATCTTTAAATTTTGATAAAATTAGGGTTAGCATTTATAAGGTTATAAGCACAAGATTGAAGATTCCTTTTGTATATATGTGAAGAAACCCTAACCAAAGGAGGCAATACCCAAGAAGAAAGAGAGAGAGATAGAGAGAGGAGAGACTCTTTATGTGAATGTTTGTTAGACACACAAACATTCACGTGTGAAACCTCACACTCAAATTAAATCTCTCACTTGTAATAAATAATTTTTTGCTATACTTGAGATACCATATACAAACAAATTTAATTAAAAAACCAAAAATTTTGATAAGGACATAACTATTAGGGTTTTTTTTCTTGATTACAAGGTTGAATTGGAATCTCTTCTTAAAATTCTTTTTTTATATATGTAGTGTTGATTATCATATCAATATTTATTTACTCTCTTTGTTTCTAAATTGATATCGTTTAAGATTTATATTTAAGATATAGATAAATTACTATATTATCCTTCAATAATTAATCAATTGTATGTGGAAGGAGCTTTAAATAAGTAGTTTTATACAGAAGAGAGGAATTTGAATAATGGTAGAATAGGTAAAAAATAATTAATTAATATTTATTAAGAAATTGTGAAGGGTCAAATATTTGGGAATAAAAAGCTTAATTGATATATCTATTTAGGAATTGATGGAATACTAAATTATATATATTAAAAATTAGAAAATATCAATAGTATAAATAAAGAATTATTCATCACCAATTTTCAAATTTTGGTCTATAGTACTTTTACTTATCTTGATTTGATTCATATCCTTAATTGTGTATATAGTGTAAGCAAAAGATATAATTACGTAAAAATAATTTTGATTCAGTGTACTAATAACTTCATGAAGTCCTTGTCAGTTGGATTCTCCAAATCAAGATAATTAACTAGGAGTTAATTACAAATTTTGTCAATTTTTTCTGTTAGACCACATATATTATTAGTCAGTCAATTAAGACTATACACTGAAACTAATCATGCTCATGCTAGGTAAGACCTCGAAGTAAAACACTCGTAAATTTTAAAATAATTACATATACAGTACATAAACTCAAGATTTCTAGTTAACTCGTAAGAAATTCACGCCATCTGAACCATATATTTCCACAGGTACAAATTTTGTCAATTTGATTAGTAAGTGGCCACAAAACACAAATTGGTCTCTCGTGATGATCTATATTATTAATTAGGTCTTATTCAATCACTATCATATATTAAGAGAGACCAACTTGGATTACATTTATTATATATATAAAAAAAAAAGAACAATTTGTTAAAGGCCAAATAATTATAGAAAATTTTTATCTAATTTCAAATTCTTAAAATTTTTTACTTCATATTTAAATATTTGATTGATTATAAATAATACGTTTTTATATAATAATTTAATATTAATTTAGTTCATAAATAAATAAACTTTTAGATCCTACTTAACCAAATTCCAACAATATACGATATATGTTCCTCAGTCACGGCATGTTACTGTTTGTACTTGCTGCATAACATTCTTTTTTCTTTTTTTTTTTTAAATCACAAGTTAAAATTAATTATTTTCGTACCGGATAAAATTCTAAATTACAGCAAAAAAATTCATCAAGAGTTTTAAAATAGTTTCACAATATAAGATATATGTTCCTTAGCCACGTCATGGTTACTGTTTGTACTTGCTTCATGATATTTTTTTTTTTCTGAAATTACATGTGTTATCAGTTTCTATGTTAATATGTTCAAATTAATTATGTTTGTACATGATAGAATTTTGGAGGATAACAAAGGAATCCTTCATGAGTTTCAAAGTAGTTGCATATTGAGGTCTCAAACTCCAAACCTCTAGTTATTAAACCGAAAGAATTTTGTACCAATTCATTCATATCTTATTGAATTGCTTCATGACATTCTAATAATTGCAATTATTGGAGGATATATGTATATATAATGTTTTTTTTTTTTTTTGGAGCTTTGCTAATTTTTTTTTCAAATACTTATTTAACATTGATTTCTATTGCAATTGTACAGTTAACTGCATTTTGAATTTAATAATCAAACCAAATTTGAAGGTAAATTGATGTAAAATAACCATAAAATAAAAATTACGTAGTAATTTATTAGGTCTAAATTTTGATTTTTAGATAACTAAATATGGCAATAAATTGAAGTTCTGAACTCTAAAAGATACTTAACATAAATACATAGTATTGAAATTTTCTATTTTCAGTCTTTATTATTGGATTATTGTAAAGAAATGCTTTTCTCATCACTAATGTGCACAAGAAATTATATATCTAAATTAATTAATATTAACTGGACTAATTAATTATAAGTTGCCATTGAGTTTCAATAAAGCGATAATTGGCTTCTGCAAGTACAGCACAAGATTAGCTGCCATGAGAAATTAAGTCATCTCCACATGAAGAATTAATTGTACTACTAAAACATCATCAGATTTTAATTAGGCCCGTGAGGCGGGAGGAATGCTATGTACACTCTCTTTTTCTGAATACTTTCTTCGTTATCTCTCTTCATTAATCAATCAAAGAGTGAATGTTAGAAAAATATAAACGGGTTAGTCCCATTTCATAATCAAATATTAGTTTGATAAATTTAAAATTGATCAAAATTCATAGCATAATATGGACTCATCCCACATGGAGCATGATTGAATTTGACTCAATTATTAGTTTATGTGACAATTAAGAAATGCGTACTTGAAAAGATTTTTCTTATTCAAACAAAATTTTTGATTCAATATATTATATTATTTATAAATTAATTTAATCATACAATAAAAAATATGTATATTTATTAATTATATATTATATTCATATTAATAAATTTAAATAAAATAATTAAATATCTATCTCTATATATAATATAATTAAATTAGTCTATAATAATTAACGGGATAGTCTTCATATTCAAATTGGTTATATGCTTTTCATTCATGAATAATTAAACAGAAAGCAGAGGAAACAAAGCCCAACCAAGAAATTAATGAGCCTGACATGTAAAAGGATTATTAAAATGAAGGGAAATTCGAGAGAGATTAATATTGAAACATGTAAGAGAAATTGTAGAACCCTAAGTATAAGTAGTCCCTATTAGCATTTAATGTTCCTCAAACCTCACATGATTCCACACTTCTTTTCTTGTCTTCCAGAATAAAACAGCACTTCTTTCCTTGTTGTTGGTCTCTTTCTTATATGATTTATAAATAACTAAACCCTTCAAACTAATTATATATATATATAATTAATTTTTTAAGAAAAATAAATAATTTGTTATGAAAAAAATACTTTTAGGGCACCCTTTTTATATAGGTATATGGAATTTCTTTGTCATTACAATTACAAGTTTCTCCCTTACCGACAACATAATATGCAACTCAAAGCAATTTCATCTTCTAGTATATAAATCTATTATAATTTATAACTACCAAATTCAATAATGTAGTGCTGATTAATTTGATGGGTCGAAATAACCCATAATTATTAATTAATTCTCATAGTTATGGACGGAAAATTATTTTATTCTACTAAAAATGTTGAGTTAGCTTTGAACAAAAATGAAAAAAAAATGTTGAGTTAGCTGTTGAAAATTAAAATGTAAATCAAGTATATATCCACTTAGTAAATCATGAAGATATTAATTTTAGCAATTGATTCTAATTAATATCTAACTAGTGTTTCTAGCCAACATATTTCTAACACGTGTCTACCTGCTTTCAAATCTTTTGATTAGCTTCTAAAGGGAAAATTAAACAACAAATTAAGGCAAATGGAAGTCTAAATGGAAAATTATCTCCTTTTAGAAGCTCTCAAACAATGAAATAGCCCAAAATAATAAAAAGTTTATAGACTCTTTGATAAGTGAACATCTCTCTGAAGCAGAACGAACTCTTCAGGTCGATAAAGATTTGGAGTTTTCTTTTGATACCGATAACGACATAATTACAAATATTCTAATTGATTTTATTGCGCAAAATGCTCTTAATTGAAAAGTAGCGCTTTAATTGTTTTTGCTACTTCTTTTGCACTAGTTTCTTCATTTTCTGACTTTGTTCCTTTTTTGTCTATATTTTCTGTGCTGCTATGTTTGGTTTCTGTTCTTCTTGAAGCAAGATTTTGTCTTGTTATGATGCTTTGTTTAGTTTCTAAAAAAGAATTTTTTCATCGATTATGACAGTTTTCTCTCTCAATATTTTCAATAAAATTATTTGCTTATAAAAAAAGAATCAATCACTAAAATTCAAAAATTAAATAAATTTATAGAGAAATAAATTGATATTTTGTGTGTTTGGTAAATTTAGTAGCTCTTCCTAACAAAGAAGGAGAGTCTAGAGAGTAATCTTTCTCGCAATTAATAATTTGAAAACCCTAAGGTCAAGGAAGGTGAGAGTAAGACAAAGGTATAGAGGGAGGGAAAGAACCTTTGTTTCGATTGTGAGAATTTTTAAAAGTTTGGGGAGAAATAAAAAATAAGAAAAAAACATACATCTTTTTTCATCTTTTTAAAAGAAAAAAGAAAAAAAACCACGAGAGCTCCAATGCATTTTGCATTAAATGAGCTTCGTGCATGGTAATCAAAGATTCATTTTCGAGATGCTTGGTTTTCTTAATTTCATCATAATATAGTATACTTTGTCTTTTATTTTAATTTCTTAAATGAAAAAAATTTTGATTCTTAATTATGTTGGTAATCTCAATGCTTACCTATGTGTCGTTTTAAGATCATCTTTAGCTTCTGTACCCTTACTTTCATTGTATTATCCCCATGCATATATAAATTGTATTCCATTTTTATTAATTTTTCGATTTTTTTTTCTTTTTTTTTTAATTCGAGTTCTGTTAAATTACGTAGTTCAAAAAATCAGAGTAAATCGATTAGATTAGTCATTTTGCATTTGAATAGTCTATATTATTTTCTAAGTCATTTTTTTTTTGAAGATATTTAAATTACACAAGAGCTCAAATAAGTCTCTTTTGAATTTTGTTGTCGAATGTTATTTTTTGATTCATTAGAAAGCTTATTATAGGCTATCGGCTATATAATATGGGATAATCATCTCCTTTATATATACTATAAATTTGTTAAACTTTTATCAATATTGATAGATGGTGGAAGAGAATTCAAACCCAAGATCTTCCACACTCACAAGTAAGAATACCAATTAATCCACCTATTAATTGGCTCCCATCAAATATTATTTATGGTTGGAGTTTTCTTTCATTTAATTATTAAGTAAGAACCTATTTGGATTTCAGCTGTTGGATTCATCATATATACGTACTCAAAAACCTATTTGGATTTCAGCCGTTGGATTCATCATATATACGTACTCTGTGTAATATAAGTGTTGAATTATAAACTAGTTGGCGAATTAATTATTAGGGCTTAAGACATATTCAACTTCCGAATATGTTTGTTTTCACCATTTAACTTCCTGTAATGATTTTTAGTCTATTTAATCATCTGAATTTTTTTTTTCCATTTTTTACTTCATGTTCAATTCATAAAACATGCATCGAGTCTCATAATACTGACATAGTAAGGAAAAATATTTGATTTTATCAATAATATCATGTCAGCTATTATATCAGTAATAAGAAGTTATATGTTCGGTTTTAAGAATTGGATATGTGACAAAGTGGACAAAAAATAGAATTAATGTAGTTAAGTGGACCAAAAATTATTTCAGAGGGTTAAATGGAAAAAACGAACATTTTCAGAATGCTGGATATGACTTAACCAATTATTAAACTATAAATATAATAAAAGACTTAATTACTAAAAATAATCCAATCTTTCGAGTCATTAACAATTTTGGTACAGACTATCAAAATTTGCATAAAAATGCATAAACAATGTTTGTTTGAACATATGTAGCTTTCGTTGAGTTTGTTCTACATGGTAACCATAATTTCCCTTTTTATTAAAGATAAAGATGAATCAGAAAATATTGGGGGTTAATTTATAATTTGAAAAAAAAAATTAAAGACTAAATTTAAAAAAGAAAGAAAAAAACTAATATTTACAATTAGGAGAGAGGAAAATCGAACCTATCATAGTTCGAGTTTGAAACAAATACCTTTTGCTTCAAATAGTGATAACACTGATAACCAAATGACTATCATTGGATATTCCACATACATAGGATTAGATTGAGTTTTTAACTAATCCAATATTATCTATTTCTCTTAAATAAGATAATTTTAAACTTTTATTTATGAAAGAATAAACTTTATATTATTTCATATCTTATATGGAACAATATCAACTAACTAATACATATTATGTTTATCACATAAACATAATCTCATGTGCATAACCATAAAAAGAATTTTAAGGAATTTTAAAAACTTATTATGTAGTTCACTATGTATAACAAGGTTTAGCTACTCATTTTAACTACATTTTTATTTTATGACGTATAAGATATAGTTCATTCAGATAAAATCTTATTATCTCTTATATGACATTGAAACATTTAGTTTAAGTATTATTTCACTTTAATTTAATCTAAGTGTCTTAATACTTTTACTAAATTGTTCCTCTACTTCATTTTTATATTTTTTGACATTTTAAAGGTTTCAAATTTGTATTTCACCATATACAAATACCCAAATTATGAATGATCACAATCAAGGTAATGAAGTAGACAAAACTATTTATGACATTTATGAACATTGGTCCACATGCATCTATATATACAAGGTCCATCAGTTCTTTAGTATGTTCATCCTTTTTCACTAAAATGTGATTTTGTTAACTTGCTTAGTAAAAAAATTCATATTTATCATATGATTCACAATCAAATGATCTCAAATTATCATAACTCTTCAGCAAGCTTGTCCTCTTATCACTCTTCTAGCGCTCCTTAACCTGCATGTGAAGCATACCTAGCTTAGTGGCACATATAAACTTATAAATACACATGTAGCATATATGCATAGTATAAAGCTTACTATAGTCATACCTTTATGTGAATTTAAAAATGTATATTCCAATAAAATGGTATAGTCACAACCAACTATCAAATATAACATGGCAATTCATACAAGCTTCAAATATTTTCAAGCTTTGCCGAACTTTTCTAGTTGTTAGCGCTTAAATATCGAGCTTCAGCCACCTCAACTAGTAAGGCTAAGAGTGCTCAAATACTAAGATTCAGCCACCTTGTCCTCCTACCATAGTACTCTATTCTATTCTATCTTATTGCTAAATAACCATAGCACATGTATAATAGTCTCAACCAAACATATCAAACAATAATCATCCCAAAAATTACCATTAACCAATTTATAACCACTTCATTAAATTCTCTTGTTTCAAACATGCCAACTATATTCCTATATTTTTCTTAACATTTATAGTTCTTTAGTGATTTAAAGATAAATAATTATATTTTATTTTAATTTGTTATCATTTCATTAATTACCACTGCAAAGCATCAATTCATCAGCGCATCAATAAATATATAGTCATATTTATTCATAGCATGCAAAATACAACTATAGATATGTGTAAGGTTATATGTACAAACCTCTTTAAAAAGAACTCTTTGACCCTCTCAATTTCCTTTTTACAACTTTTTTTCAATTTTCTCTTTATGTTTTCTTCTTTAACTTTGTTATTTTTAATTTTACCAATTTTCTTTTTTTCTTTTCAAATATTTAGATTTCACTATCTATTTAATATATTTTTTATTTAATTAAGATAGAAAATGATCATATTTTATCCATTAAATATAGATTAAAAATTTCATTAATTGTATATCCACCAATTGTTATGCATTTATTTATTTTTAATCATTGTTTAATTAATTTAATTAGGACAAATTTTAATTATAAAAAATATATAAACTTAGTATTTGATTAACCTAATTAAAGTTATTTATTTTGAATAAACTTTTCGACAAAACTTTGATAAATTTAATGTAAATATTTGATCAACATTATGTAAATATCAAATAATTTTTGGATAAATTTTATATAGCTTCAACTTAAGTAAATATTTGGTATAATTTGAATTCAGTTTAAAAACCCAAATAAGGGAAAAAAAATGGAACTAACTAAACATTATATATAATAAGGGGTCAGCTGTGGAAATATTTTCATTAATGGCGCAATGGAGTGACGTGCTTTGCTACTCATTAGGTATAGCGTTCGATTCCTCATTTTGTTTTCTTTCTTATCTTTCGTTTTCTTGTCCTTCATTAATCACATGTGCACCCTACCTCACACCACATTGCATCTTTTGTTAAAAAATGGAGCTTAATAATTATATTATATAATGACCGAATTACTGAACCAACAATTTCAGTTCGATTTGGGTTCGGTTTGTAATATTTCTGCCGTTCGGGGTTCATTTTTCGGTTTGATTTTGAAATGACCCGATCAAATGCTCATCCCTATTTACAATTGCATTCCTGAGAAAAAAAAAACATACACAATTTGGCTACCTGAACTCATCATCTTCCTCGTGTCTATACTCACTAGAAATTCTCGATGACATTTTTGAAAAGATAATACTTTTCAAATCACTTTCTTCGCTTTATTCTCCATTTGAACTTGCATCTGAATTGAACCATGTCTTCAATATTAAAGATTATTCTTTAAATTATTTTGCTAATCACTGTCTTTTACCCATTTCTTTCGGTTCTTTCAATTTGTCAGACACATGGAAATGGGTAGCTAACAAATGTGAATAATGAAAACAGAGCTTATCATTACTTTGTCAACTTTAGCTTTAATTAGCTGGAATCTATTTCATTTTACCAAAAAATTTACACTTTCCGGATAATTAAAGGGGGAAAATTAAAAGAAAAAAAAAAACCCGAAAGGAGGTAACTTTCTCTTAGTTCTGTTAGAAAAAAAACAGAGATGGCTAAGAATATAGCCTTTTTTCATTCCCAGTTTCAAGATCTCGCTGATCATCAGCACCTTCACCTCTATCTAATCTTCCAGAAGGTCTCCCATAAGAGCAAGCTAAGATCAACAAATTCAATCCCATATCAACTACTTCTTCGGAAAGCTTCCAAAGGAGATCGCAAAATTGAAGGATCTGAGCATTTTCAATTCCTCACACAATCGGCATGAGGTATATGACTAGTCTCATAACTCTTGACCTCACCTATAATAATCTACTGGGCAGAATCCCTGCTGGTGAGATCCACAAACGAAAACGAAATGGGCAAGAACTTGGTTCAACTAGTGAAGGCCGTGGAGAAGGAAATGGATATAGATTTGACGGAGTTGGGTTCCGGTATCGTGGCCGTTAAGGAGGCGCAAGATCTTATGCTCGATTTCTCTGCAACTTCTGCTCATATCTCCTTCTCCCCTTGAGTAGTCAAGTTTAACCACTTCAATCGGATTTTCATGGTCGGAATAGGGTGGAGAATGGGGCGTTTAATGGTGATCAGTGATGATTCGAAGGACTTAGAAACGGAGATCTCAGAGGTTGAGGGAGAGAAGACGAAGAGTTTCAATCCCTCTCCATTTTTTTTCCCCAAAATTTAATCCCTAATTTTTTTCAAATTATAGTTTGGACCCAATGCTTATTGTCTCATCTTTATTTTTAATAAAAAAAAAGAAATTTCGGCTTACACTTAGAACAAACCCATTCGTTTTCTTACCCAAAGCTACTTATGTTCAAATAAACGCTGTTTAGGCAAATTTTGATATTTGGTGTTAAAATTGTTAATTACCCCAAACTTTGGGTATTTTTTATAATTAAGCCAATATAAAAACTTAATAATGCATCAATTTTTTATTTTGCCAATATAACTTAGGCAATGTTTTGATTGGAAGATTTTACTTGAATAATTTTGACAATACTTTGACTATTTAAAAAATATTAAAATGGATTTTGAAAATTTTATCATTTTTTAAAAATTTGATTTCTTACTTTTTTTTGTGTGTAAAAGTTTAAAATTTATAAATTTTAATCAACGAAAGATTGTTGTATATTTTTTATTTCAAAATTATTTCTAATAAATTAATTATATTTCAAAATTATCATTGATCATAAAAATGTAAAAATTATTTTTTTTAATTTTCAACTAATTGTTTTATTATTATTATTATTATTATTATTGTGTCAATATGTATTAAATTATTAGTAAAAATATTTTTTAGCAATGTAATTAAATATTATAATGTATAATAACGTTATTTTTTTATTTTTCAATTATTTTTTATTTATTTTTCAATTCTTAAAATTACCAATTTTATTTTTAAATTTTAAAGTATATAGTAAAATTGGTTGTATATGCTTAATTAATAATAAATTATCAATATTAATAAAGAATAAAATTGAAAATTAATTATTAAATCAATGAATTGTGTTCATTGAATCAAATATAAAAGTAAGAGTAATTACATTATTAATCTATGGATTTTATAGTCAAATAAATAATAAAATTCTTAAAATTTGATGATTTCACAATCCACAAATTTAAAATCTAAAGATTTGAAATTTATAAATTTTAAAATCTCTCGATCCAAATGGAATCCTAATGTATTGTAATTATACATACGATAGTAAAAACAATAAAAAATAAATTTTTTTAACATTCTTAGATGAATATTCATATTTTGAAAATAAAACGTAACTACATTATTATTAATACTATCAAATATATTTTTTTTCAATACATTTAGTTAAATAATTATTCAACTTATGACCACTCATTGTTTCATCAGTTTTTTATATATGAATGATTAGAAAAAGGTAAAACTTTTTAAATTTTATTGGAGTCCACTTTTTAACGAGTTCATATTCAAAAGTTTTGAGAAATTTATTGGGTCAATTACCACACAACTTTAACTTGCATCCGCCCTTACATATATGAATCAAGTCACTAATATATTAAATTATGCATGTAATTAAAGATAAATATATTCTTACACTATATATATATATATAATTAATTGTCAAATATAATTTTTAATATAATAATAAGTTAGTAGTTAGTTTGAGAAATAAATAAAAACATAGATTAAAAGTTATTAACTTAATGAAAATATACATATGAGAAAGTTAATTAGCACCTATAGTATAAGATGACCTAGGTTTTTTCTAATTTAACTACAAATCTGAAATTCGAGTTTTGAATATTTAACCTATCTTAAAATTTATGAGAAAATATTTTCCCACTTTTGAAATTTTATCTCATATATATATATATATAAAAGTAGGAACTAGAGCTATCTATCAGAACTGAAAATTTGTTTGGATTCAAACCAAATTAAAAAATGGTCCTATATGAGGCCCAAGTATGACCCATCAATTAGTAAGACAAAGACCCAATGAGAAACAAAGATACATGGATGCAATTAATAGTTTTTGGGCTTTGCCCTAAAAAGCACTAGACCTAGGATATCAAATTGGATTGATGAGTTGTGTTCGTGTCGTATTGACCTACTCAGATAAAATGATTATAATCAATATGAATAAGACCAATTTATCAATTAGATTGATACGGATACGATACAAAAACTAAACGAGTTACACAGACACGATATATATAAAATGTTTAATTTTTATGTTGTATTTGAGTCATAAAATCCAACACGATTATACTTTTAGGGTTATTTAACATGATACGAAACAACTCAACATGATACCATTATATTTTTCTAAGTTATTTGACATGATAAAACACAACCAATACAATATGAAAATAAATATATATTTTTTATTTTTTATAAAATGACACTATTAATTTTGAATTTTAACAAATTTACATATATTATAAATAGATTGTCGGGTTGACACGACATAAAAAGTAAAATTTTAATGGGCTGTTATGGATTCGTGTATTAATCTGTGACACAATCCGCTTAAAACTGTGTCATAAATATATTGATCTGTTTATGATACGAATCCGTATATGTTCAACACTAACCTATAAATTATACATATTTTGTGCATTGGATACACCTGTTATGACCATTTTGACAACTTAAGACCCAATAACAAAATGGCAATAACAAAATCTTTGTCCAATTGGACAAATTACACACCTACTGTATACAAACTAAATATTGTATTATAATAATAATAATTATTATTATTCAAATAAATAAACATTAGAATATGTACATTATAATCTTTTATGAATTAAATTGATAATTTATTCTTATTTAAAATTTTTCATATCATTACTTAAATTTATTAAAATAAAATATTTATGTCGGTGTTAATAGTGAACAACCACTACAGAAATCCAAACACATAAAAATGAAAATTTATTCTGACTATTACAACTACAACAATTTGTCATCATATCAAAGTGGTCCATTTTCAAATTTCAAATCATCATATTTTAAACATACCCCAATAAGAAATGGTCCATTTTCAAATCAAACCAATTTTGATAGGTTAATTTCATCTTATCCTTTTAATCCTATCACCGAAGGTTTAAAAATGAGTAAATTGTTCCAAAAGATTCAACAAACTTATTATTGAAAATCTATAAAGATTGTATGATCTTAATTCGAATATTAATCTACCTTTTTTACTAAAAAAAATCATTTTTACAATAATATTTCTTTATTCGCTGTACAACATGCAAAATCAAATGCATTCTTAATAATGCTTCGTATTTTATTTTCTATTATATTATAAAAAATTTATTCTCTATTTTTATTTGTCTTAAAAATTGTGTGTATTCCAATAATATTCTTTATTTCACTCCTTATTTTAATTTTTTATTAATAAAACTATTTAAAAAATAAATAAAAAAGAGTAAGAGACAAAAGAAAAAAAGAGAGAAAATAACAAAAGAAATGAAAGGGAATTAAAAAAATATTGCTTAGGAGCTGGCTTTTAAATTTGATGGGAAATAATATAAATTTTAGATAATAAGATATGTTAAGAGAAAAAAAAGAGATTGTTGAATAATATAAAATACCTTAAATACAAATAAGAAAAAAAATAGAGAAATTGTTGTAGGGGTGTCAAAATAGGTTATGACACATGAACCCGACATGCAAAATACGTAAAATTAGCTGATTAATATTAAGTTTATACATGTTCGTGTCATAAACGGATCGACCTATTTATAATACGGCTCAAATCGTGGTTTGTCAGAGATTGACATGCGAACCCGTGATAATTCGTTTAATTGTTTCGTGTCGTATCAACCTAACTCAAATTTACTGAAATATCAAGATTAATAATGTCATTTTATAAAAAATAATATTTAAATATTATTTTCGTATTATGTCAAAAATATAATTGTATCGTATTAAATAACTCAAAAAACGTAATCGTATCGTGCCGATCGTATTGTACTGTGTCGGATTGTATTATATCAAATAACAAAAAAAAATATATATCGTATTTATATCGGATTTTATGATCTAAAAGCGATATGAAAATTAAAAATATTGTATTTATATGATCCGTTTAATTTTCATATTATATTCATATCAATCCAATAAATAAATGGAATGTAGTTGTATTGACTCTAATTATGTAATCCGAACGACGGTACTATATAAACACTACCCATAAACCCGTTTTAACACTATGTTAGAATGCTATAATGACATACTAGCACATGGGAAAAATCCACTTGGATTTTTAAACATAATAAAAGAAAAAAAAAAGTAGATTTTCCTATAAAAAAGAGGCCAACAAAAAGAAGCCTAATTATTTTGGAACCAACAATAGCAGATTCTCTGGTCTAATGCTATCGCCACGTTATCTCCAGAACTCTCGCCCATAAATAAAACCACGAGCCAGCCACGCTCCCGACATCCACCTCTCAATCTTTACCCTACACGTGTTCCTTTCCTATGGTCCACTGTCCTCCTCCATCACTCCTATATCTTCTCTTCCTTCTTCTCACCACAATGGAAAAGAATATCAGGGAGAAGCGGGCCCTTTTGTCTTCCATTTCCATTTTCTCTCTTCTCCTTCAAATCAGTTTCCAATTTGTATTCTCTTTCACTTTCATGCTTTGGAATTCCTAAAGAATGTTACTCAAGGCTGCACCGGCTTTCTCCCTATTGAATACTCATGGAGACCATCTGGGTCCCCTGTTTTCCTCTGTTTCTTCGCCTTCCCATTCTCTTTCTCCTTCGATTTTCCGGGGAAAATCTGCAACTGGGTTGGTGGTTTGTGCGTCGAAGGGTTCGAATAGTAAGACTTTAACCGGTGTCGTCTTTGAGCCTTTTGAAGAGGTGAAGAAGGAGCTCAATTTGATCCCTAATGTTCCTCAAGTTTCTCTTGCTAGACAGAAATACACTGATGAGTGTGAGGCCGCCATCAATGAGCAGATCAAGTGAGTGTTGGAATCTTTGTTTTTTGTCCATTTTTTATGATATTTTTTTAATGTTTGTCCCATAGCAGATCTGATTATGCTGGAATTAGATTGTATTTCCAACATTTTCTTTTTGGTTTTGAATTGCGGGTTTTGTTTCTTATGCTTCTTTGATTTGTTTTGCAATCCGGAACTTGATTTTCTTGAAGTTCTTTCTCCATCTTATGGCTAAATATATAGATTTCTTGTTTTCTTGGAGTTCAATTTGTTCTAATTTTGTTATCTGTATTGGATGGCAGTGTGGAATACAATGTCTCCTATGTATACCATGCCATGTTTGCTTACTTTGACAAAGACAACGTTGCGCTCAAGGGTCTTGCCAAGTAAATTACTCTCAAATGTAATCTTATTCTTCCTTGTGATTTTATTTTGAAGCTCACTTATGGGTTTGTTTCAATAGGTTTTTCGAGGAATCAAGTCTTGAAGAAAGAGAGCATGCTGAGAAACTGATGGAATACCAGGTTCTTTGACCTTTGTAATTTGGTGCTGTTATTGGTTGTCGATAGCAATTTAGGCTCTGTTAGGTTCAATAGTTTCATGACAGAATTTATTCGTTAATCATTGTACAATATTTTCAGAACAAAAGGGGTGGAAAAGTGAAGCTGCAGTCTATAGTGATGCCGCTATCAGAATATGATCATGTTGAAAAAGGAGATGCACTGTATGGTGAGTTTTGGTGGGCAGTTTTTATATATTAACGATGACGTTATGTCAACTTGATTTAATGTTGATTTTTTGATGTAAAATGCATACAATTATTAGTTTCTGATAGATTGCTCCTTCCATGTCACTCCGAATATGATGTTATGCTTTGTTATTTATAGAACAAGGTTTGGTTGTGGATTTGAGTTGGATAATTTTCTATGATTTGTTTATAGTGATTGATGATAGAGAGGCCATTCCGGTTCGGAACCGGCAGAATAGGACCGGTCAAAATCGGATTGAATTGGTGTCAACGGTTCCTGACTAGAACTAGATTGGAACCGTTAAGGGATCGGTTCTGGGCCGTTTCAGCCGATTTTAGAACTGGAACTAAAAAAAAAGAGCAGGCAGGTGGGACCTACCTATCTGCACGTCAGAACAGTCAGTGACTGTTTTGACGCGAGGGATCTCCCCCTTCCCAATGGTCATTTGACCCTTTTGTTTTAATTTTTTTTTAAAATTAATTTATAATATAAATATTTTAAAAAATAAATATAGTAAAAGACAAAAATACCACTACAACTGAAAAATAACAAATATAATTTAAGGATATGTCTTTTCAACTATTCAAAATTTTCTCTATAAATACCTTAATTCATTTCAATTTCATTTCATTAAATTTTCTCTTAATTCTATATACATACTTCCTCAAATTTTCTCAACTACACAATTATTTTTTCTCTTTTAAATTCTCTCTAATTACACTCTAATTTTTTTTTAAACTCTATAATTCTCAAATTTTCTCTCTTTATTCTCAAAAATGGCAAACAATAGTGGAAGAAGCCATTTCAATTCTAATAATCTTTTTGTGGATATGAAAAATTATGATAATTTTGTTAATGTGGAGGATGAGGAGGAGATGACAAATGAATTGGCTTCTGCACACAGTACTCAATAAAGTCAAAGAAAGACAGATAATATTTCAACAAATGTGGATAAAAGGTCATATCAAAAATTTCATTCTTCCGATATTTTTCAAATTTATTTCAAAAAATTACATCAAAATGATGGTCAATTACAAGTTGTATGCAACTATTATGGCCAAATTTATAAATTAAAACAAGGTAGTGGATATGACACTTTTAAAAGACATTTGGAAAATAAACATATGACTCAACTCAGTATTGCGAGAAAACAAACCAAAATCTCCAGGTTTGTACAGGTTTGTAGGTTCGTCTTTTGACTCTCATTTATTTCAATATAATGATGAAACATATAAATAAGAAATGACAAAAATGATAAGTGTTAGAAAATTTATCTTTTAGTTTTGGTGAAAAAGTTAATTTTAATAATTTTTGTCAAACTGCTTTAAATTCCTCTGTTACACGTGTTCCAAGGAATACTCTTAAACATACTTTATTTAAATTGTATGATAAAAATAAAAAAGAATTGTGCAAAATTTTGTCTTTTTTAAATGGATGCGTTGCAATTTGTAGTGATATTTGGAGTGATCATTTGCGCATACATTGATATATGAGTATAACATGTCATTGAATTGGTGATGATTGGATTATCCAAAAAAAATTACTTGCATTTATAGTATTTGATGATAGACATACTGCAGATAATATTTATAAAATGATAAAAATATTTTCGAAAAATACGGTTTAGTTAATAAAATTTTTTCAATCGGTTTTGATAATGCGGCAGCTAATACCGCTTCTATTAGAAAGTTTCAATTTCTATGTTAACCTTATATTGGTGAAATTTTTTTTCATATTAGATGTGCATATTATGTTTTAAATTTGTGTGTGCAAGATGATTTAAAAATATTGGGTGATACAATTGAACCAATAAAACAAACGATTATTTATTTGCATGGACATTTCCAAATTATGAAATCACAGATTCGATTTTGTTGTGAAAATGACAAAAGACCAAAAAAATTTTCACAAAATGTCCCAACTCATTGGAATTCTACATTTGAATTAATCAAGTCCTATGCATATAAAAATTTATTATGCTCATTCATTTCTACTAATGTGATACAAATTAATTTATATCCACAACATTGGGACGTTTGTAAAAATCTTAATTTTAAAAGTTTTTAACGATGCAACATATGTTTTATGCGGTGTTTATTATCCTACATGTCATTTATTTTTAGCTCAATGTATTAATATTGTTGATGTGTTTAAAGAGTATATAAATGGTGTTATTTTGCATGATGTTATATTTGTCATGCAACATAAGTGGTTATCTTATTTTAAAATGATTTATTTGATTAATTTTGTATGCTGTGTTCTTGATCTTAGGTGTATAATTACAATATTATATGAATATTTGCAAATTTATTATGAGTGTTTTGATATTGAGGATGTTAGTATTGATTCAATTGAAAATGAAGTTAAAAGAAATATTTGTGACTTATTTAATGAATTTAATAATTTATATAATATTCCTACTTCCATTAGTTCTAGTCATGAAAAGGTTGAACTAGAAAGTGTGAGAAGTGGTGATTATTTGATGTTAAAAAGTTATAAAAAAACTCTGATTATCCACCGGTTCACTCGGATTTGACATTTAACTAACAATAGATTTTGAGTTTGGTAATAGTAAAGCAGGTAAAGAGTTTTCTATACTTGAATAGTGGAATTGCCACCAAAATACTTATCCCGTCTTTGCCCAAATTGTAAAACAAATTTTTGTATGTCCAGTTTTAATAGTTGCTGTTGAACAAGTATTTAGTTCGGGAGGTAATATTTTGGACGAGACACGATCAAGTTTAGCTCCCAAATCAATTGAAGCTCAAGCATGTATCGCTAATTAAATTAAAGCGACCCTAAGGTAACAAGAATTTGAAAAAGAGATATACAACGAAGAATTAACTTTTACGACCAAAAGAACCATTGGCACATCCGGCACCGGTGGTTTGCATTAAATAAGATAAATGAGTATTCAACAAATTTAAAAGTTAAGAGAACTACGATATGTTTTGATTCCTCTAAATCTCAAGAAGATACATAGACAACTTAACTAATGGAAAAAAAAAATTAAGTTCAAGCTATTTTATTATTTTTAATATTCTTTTTAATTTTTTTTTTCAAATTTTTCTTGAATATTTTTTAAAATTACAAATAAATAGTCCACTTATAAATTTTTAACATTATTACTTTCAAATTTTTTTTCACATTTAGCTTAAATAATTTTTAAAATTAAAACTAAATATTCCACTTAAAATTTTTTTAATTTATTACTTTTAAATATTTCTCAAATTTAATTTAAATATTTATTACTTCTTCTCTCATTATCCTAACTTAAATTTTCTTCTCGAATTGTGCAATTAATTCCAAATAATTACAATATATATAAATAATACACTATTTTAACCTTAATTGTATTTCTTTAACTCATAAATTATTTTTAATTACTAAATTTAATTTTAATTTTATATTAAAAAAATAAAAAATTTGAACCGGCTGAACCAGCCGAACCGAGACGGAACCGATCGGTTGGAAACCAGCTTGGAACCGTTTCCTGACATGTTCTGATCCGGTTCAAATTTTTTTGAACCGTAAAAGCTCCGATTCCGAACCGTTGGCCAGATTTAGTAGAGACAAAGAGCAAAACAAAACATAACCTGAAGAGCAGGCACTAAAAAATTGAGGCCCAAAATTGGTCTCGATAGCTTAGTTAAATATATATGGATTTGTATCATTTCATCCACGTGTTTATAATAGGACTCAAAATAGATCGATATAACGAATTGACTCACAAATCATTATTATTTGTTTAATTTTTATATGTCGCATTAAATTCAAAGTAATATCAAGGCTAATAGTTTTTTTTTTTTTTTGACAAAATTAAATGGATCGTGTCAAATTATAATTGATATAAAAGTTAAATGTATCGAGTAATATCGAATTATAATTGATATACAGATAACCAATTATAATAAATATACATGTTATGATTGATATATATGTTATATGCTTGTATAGGATTTTATGATAACACGAAAAATAAATGTATTATATTCATATAACTCGTTTAATTTTTTTTATGTCATGTTAAGATTAACACAATTAATAAATGGTTCGAGTTTATATTGATACTAATTGTGCCATTAGAATATATTGACACATTGCAAACACAGACCTACCAATCCAGTTTGAGACTCTGTTGTCGCTAGCTAATTGGATGATTTGTTTTGTTTATTTGGAAATTAGAGTTTTTAAGAATCTAACAGCGTGTCCAACAGTGCTGTAAAACTCCAAAATTCGAAATTGAATTGCTTCAAATTTTGCTTTAATCTAGTTTCAAATTTTACTCCATTTTTAGAGCTATAAACAATACATCTCCAATTTTGGAGTTGCAATATTTATAGCACCAAAAATGGGGCCCACATATTTTTTTATAACAAAATAATTAATTTTATATATTTTTCAATTTTAATAGCCAATTATATTTTTTATAATATAATAATCAATTTTATATATTTTTTTAATTAATGAAATTATTAATATATTGTAATGTGTTTTGAATATGTTAAATATTATATTTTTGTGCTTTAAATTTTTCATAATATAATAATTAATATAATGGTTTATGACATTTTATATTAATTTTAATGCTTCATTAAATTACATAGTAAAATAATTTTAATTTCTAATTAAATTATATAATAAAAATATTTATTTATAAAATATGTAATTTGAAATTGAAAAATAATTATCCATATTAATTATAAGAAGAAAGTTGATGTAAATGTTGATAATTAAATTTGAAGAAAGAAAATAGGATATTCTAAAGAATATTCTGTTTGGTGTAATGTTTGGGGTGAATGGGTTGGATATGAAATAATGTTTGATGCTGAAATGAATGGATTTTAGAGTAAAAATTGCTCCAAAGTTAGAGTTTTGGATTGGAGATGTCCTAAGGAGTGATGATCCATTGCTAGATTAGATTTGGGCCTTAGAGTTGAGTCCACTTATCATCAAAATTGCTTATGGCTTAACTTATTGATGATTTTACACAGAAGATTGATTGCTGAATTCTTTTTTTTATTTTACCAATATTTTTCCTTGTTTTCATCGTCAGCATTTTTATTTTTATTTTTACCAATTTTTTTTCTTCTCAAATAGAGGAATTATTGTGCAGTTAGCACAATTTTTTTGGTTTAATTGAGAAAGAAATGAGTTTTTTCGTATTTTAAACATAAATTAAAAATTTTATTAATTTATATTGTCATCATTTATCTTTATGCATGCATTTATTAATTTTTAATCATTGTTTAATTAACTTAATTAGTAAAAAAATATGAATTTGTATGTAATTAACTTAATTACCAAAATAAATATTGGTTAAATTTTAATTTTTTAAAAGAAATATGTAAATTTGTATTTAATTAACTTAATTAAAATTTATTTATTTTGGTAAAATTTAAGTAGATTTTTGATAATTTTTATTTGAGATATTAACTCGATATAAGGTAAACCTCTCATAGACTTTAGATAAATCTTAGACAACTTCAATTTTTACTAATTTTCTAATAAAGCTTGAGTAAATATCTAAATTTTAGATAAATTTTGGATAACTTCAACTTAATTTTATGTAATTTCAACTTTTATTAATTTTGTAGGGTAAACATTGGGAAAATTTTGGGTAAAGCTGTATAAATTTTGAGAAAACTTTAGATAACTTCAACTTTTATTAATTTTTTTGCAAATTTTGAATAAATTTTGGTAAATCTTGTGTAACTCAACCTTTATTAATTTTATAGTAAACATCGAGTCAAATGTGGATAAATTTTAGATCTTTTATTAATTTTTTAATAAATTTTGAATAAATATTAATTTTCAATATTTTTATAATATTTTTAGATGTTGTGTGCATGTTTGAAAAAACTTTAGCATTGCTTTTATTTTTGAAATAAACTTTAAAGGCTGTATTTTTGTAAATATTTAGACTTTTTTTTTCTTATTTTTGTAAAAATATCAAACTCGTTTCAATTTATTCATTAACAAATTTTATAATTCCTACTATTCTAAGTTTCTTTTGTTTTTATTTACTAGCATTTAAAAACTAAAATTTTACCACTTATTTATTTTAATTTTTTATTTGAATTATTTTTTTAATGTAAATTTATAAATTTGTTATTTTTTTTTCTTTGCAACTTTTCTTTCCTTGTTCTAGATTTTTTTTTTTAATCAGATGATCAAATTGTTTCTAAATCAACTTTTAGTTCTAATGTGGTTGAGATGAAACAAGATAAAATAGCCACATTTTTTTTTTATTTTAGGATTGAGTATGAATTTTTTTTTTAATTTCTTTTCAATAATCTTATTGTCTATAAATTAACTTTTGAATTTATTTAGTGCATAGACTTCATTTTATTGCGTACTCAAATCTATTCAATTATGTAATTATTTTTTTTCAAGACTTAAATTTGTAATTATTTAGATACAAATTGGAGAAGAAAATATTTAAAAGAAAAAGGTGCGTAAGACTTTTAAACATTTCCAAAATGCTATAGAGTAAAATAATAAAGAGAATAATATGACAAATTTACGATTTACATTAAAAATTATTCAAATAAAAAAAATAATTGGTAAGATTGTAGTTTTGAATTGCTCGTAAATAGAAGAACTTGAATAGTAAGTAATACATTTTTAAGTGGAAAGATATATATTTTATTTGCATGGGAAGCATTAGATAAAATAATGTATATCTTATTTGCATTAAGAGTATTAAAAATGCTATAAAAAATTCTAGCCTTCTTTTTTTAAAATTTCTTTTTTTTTTCTTTTTTAGTCATAATCTTCTTTAAGTAAGGCAAAATAATTTTTTACTATTATTGGCATGCAATCACCCATTTATATCTTTTTTTTATCAATTTATTTTAAAAATAAGTGATTACTGCATATAAATATAGGTTTTTATTTTTTTTTTCATAATATCGTTGTCTTATTGAGACGTTTAATTTTATTGTCTTATTATGACATTTTATTTTCATCATCTTGTTGCTTCATTTTGGTGCGTGGGTGATTCAGATAGACAAAACATACTCGATACAATAGATATAATAAATCAGATAATGATCGTTAATATGTTATAAAGCTGGAATTAAATGTATTCTAGTCACTATAGTATTATTAAATTTGAAAGCTTTGAATCAATTTATTATGCTATAATCAGGATATTGTAAATATGTTCACTATTTTATTTTCTACAGTTTTTTTGCATATGGTTAGGCAGAAGACTGTTTGAACTTCTTGAAATATTTCTTCTTCTTACAATATTTGCAATTGCAAATCCTATTAAGTAGCACATTTAATTTGGAGATATGTACAATGACATTTTTTCCAAATGATTGGCCCAACTAGCTAATAGATGATCATTGTCATCAAATCTTCAAAATTGTTGTGGCCTTGACGAAGATGTCCCATGGGAAGAGATTCCCACTAAACACAAGTTCTAGATAGAAAATGTCAAGCAAACAAATATAGCGATAAAGTTTTCCTATTATGATGTCTTTGCTGAACCATTTACTGCTAAATCCTCTGCTCCACCAAGGCCATCCGTTCCAAATCCTAAATCATTTATAATAGCTGTGTTGAAAATCATACGGACTTGGTTAAAAAATGCACAAATTCATTATGGACTCGATCCAAATTCTTCATTTTTTTTTTTTTTTTTTGCCTTTTAAGCAAAATGAAAACACCAATCCTACAAGGCTTCGTGGGATCAGCAGCAGTAGAATGGACGGTAAAAGCTGGCACAATTGGATCCATCATCTAGATTGAAAGAATAATCACTATCCAATATTCAGCCATCAAATAGCATGAAAAACCTACAATATCATTTTATAGAAGTCTTAAAGCTACCAATTGAAGGATCTTTTCCTGATCACAGTATATATCAATAAAATTAATTGTCATAAAAATATATTGATATCCTTCTCTCAGAGTTAATGATCATGACATCATCAAATCATTCCCAATTCCCTGCTGGTCGTAAATTTATAAAAGGGACCCACAACTAGCTCTGCGGAATATGATCATGGGCCTGGGCCCCATCAGCCCCATTCACTAACTAAGTAACCCCCTTCGAATCTCATTTCCTAATAATGCCACCTTGGATTCCAAATTTGTCCTCTTCCTGAACGACAAAAGTAAAATCCTACCCTTACACGGCGGCTGTGTGGACCCACATCCCTAGTATTGAAACTCTAATAATTAAGTCTTAAAGAGATTATTAAAAAAAAAAAAAAAAAAGAAAACTTAAAGAGATTAACATATTTTAAATATCCTTCTAACGATAACTTTATTTTAAGGTTTTAATACAATAGAATATTTAAATATTTTTGCTAATTAATTTTTTAAGATTTATGGTGGCCCACAAATAATACAATACAATTCAATCTAACATAGTTAATACCGATACATTGCACAAATTTACAAATTTGTTATTAAAAATTCTGAAAATTAGCTCTTATTCTGAAAAGAAAAGAAAAGATTAGCACTAATTAAGGTAAGCCACGTGATGGGATTGATTTTGACACGTGACATGGAAGGATTGAGCTTGTTTTGTACCAATTAGGACCCAGTAGCTGAGGTGGGTAGATAAGCACCACAGGCAGAAATTGAATTCAACGATTTTCTTATTTTATTGTATGTTTGGTCTAATGCTTATCCTCCTCAACTGCTAGACTTCCTAATTTAGAATACTTATTCGGAAAGTGAATACGTGGCACGTTCACAAGTGGGGTCCATACCTATCAGGCCGTTTTAAAGCATAGGCCACCAAAATTGATTATATAAATATTTAAAACCTTTGAATTTGTTATTAATTTGTAAAAGAAGAAGACTATTATTTTATTCAAAATTTCAACGTGCAACATTAAATTTAAACTGTTAATTATTTGTAATTAATTAATTTAAATAGTTATATTAAAAATTGGCTTAATTTTATGGATAAATTTAGCTTTTATTAGTTAAAAATACCATTTGAAATATTTTAAATTTTATATAAAAAGAAAATTCTTTTCCGAATGCATGGATATATTATAGAATATTATTATTTTTTTGTTACGGTAGCTTTAGCAGAAATAAATTTTTCAAAATTAAAATTAATAAATTTTATTTTTGTTCTAAAATATCATAGGAAAAATTGAGTACTTTGGCCATATTATCTATTAAAAACAAATTGAATTCAAAATTTTAATATAAAATTTTAACTAATGATTTTTCATCTCAAAAAGTAAAAAATATAAATTTTGAATAATTTTAAAAATTTTATTCATAATTGTGAAAGGAATCCTAATTAATTAATTCTTGCCTATGGTTTGTTCGTAATTTTAAAAGGACTCCTAATTAATTCTTGCCTATGGCCACAAATTCTTGAACCGACCTGGATAGATATAATTTTATTTATTTGACATCAAGGGGTTGATATCTACAATTCATGACTCATTACCAAAATGTTCACATTTTCTGCGAAATTCAGGTCATTGATTTCCAATTTTACTGCTGCGACTACCCGAGTTCATACTCTCTTTTCACTTTCACTGTTGTTTTCTCTTATCTATGTATACAATTTCTGTCAGCAGTGAACTACATTCACTTAAAGTATATAATTACATTATCTCAATTTTAACGTATATAATAATATATAAATTCATATTAATTTTTTTAAGATTTGTTTTATCTAAATGATATTTGAAGTCTATCATTACACTCCCGATTTAGGATTCTGCCTCTTTACATCTCTTGACTTAAAGTATTAATTCCATCACTGAACTCTATGTACCTACCCTAGGCGCACAACCAAAAAATATAATACATATTTTTTAAAATAAATTTTTAGTCTCAATCATTGATAATTATCTTTATAAGATGCATGAGATATATAAATGTAAGGAAAAATCACTATATACTCCATATAGTTTGATATAATACACTATTACTTCATGAGATTTGAAAAATATACAATTTGCCCTTTGTAGTTTGGCATAATGCATTCTTACCCTCCTTAAGTTTTGAAAAAGAATATAATACACTAGTAAAAGAATATTCTCTTTTGCTCGTAGAGTATTAGTCTGGTAAATCAAACTTGCAGGAGTGCTAGTGCAAAATGTCAAAACTTCAAGGGATAAATAGTATAATCTTTAAACTTTAGAGAGATACTAGTGTATTACGTTAAACTACAATGGACAAATGATATATTTTTCAAACCTCAAGAAATATTATAGTGTATTATGTCAAACTGAAAGGGACAAATAGTAATTTTCTCTAAATGTAATTATGTATATGATGTATGAGTTTTAATTATCATATTGTTCATTGCATTAATTGAAAGTTTCATTTTGTAAAGGCATAAGACATATATGTTCCCCTGTAGTTGTACCATTTTGCTATTTTGCTCCATTTTTTTAATCTATTTAGCCACTTGAACTCTGTTTTCGGTCCACTTTGTCATATGTGTAATTTATAATACATCACATATGGCCACAATTAAATAAATTAAATAAATGGTTGTAGAAATGGTAGGCGTGTGTTGGAGATGCTCTCTGACGTGGCTAATAGGACCAATAAATGGTCGACATATCAAAATTATAAGCCATGTCACCCATTTATTTTACACATGGATGAAAAGAATTTTAAATCACTAAATGTGATTTTTTTATTTAACCTCGAGAATTAACTAAGCAAAACCCTATATTTTTACTATTCAAAACTTTAACTTCTAAAGAGAGGAAGAATAAAGTTTTGCAAAATCTAATCTTCGATTACTTTGAGTGTGATTTAGTCAAACACCAACTGATTAGAGTGAGTTTTTGGTTCGAATGAGTTATTGATAAACCCTAAAGACGAAATCAAAGATAAAAGGGAAAAGAAGGCAATCGCAATATGGAGGTGGGAAATGTGTTGCAATGTTTAATCTCACAAGGAGAGGAATTTGACTTTAAAAGTATGTTTTCTGACCTTTCACTTTATAGAGATGCAGAATTAGTAGTATTATGGGTCAAGTTAATCTATAATGAAAGGGTGTTGCGTTATGTTTTTTTGATATTTTCATTAACATTAGGGGGTATTATGATGAGTTTCTTTGTTTGTTGTGGGCTAGTAGTCAATTAGTGTTTTTGTATGCATAAATACCTTAAATGCAATTCATTTTTTAATATTAATTTAGTAAAGTAGATTCCTTTTCTGTGTGATTGAACAAAAGATTTGAAATGACTGAAGTTATTAGTGTTGTTTATCATTACAATGGTACTTTTATAACTGGTTTTACTGCATATGAAAATAGAATAAATGGAAAAGAGGATATAGAGGTTGACAAACTTCTTTATAAGAGTTCTATGGGTATGTGAAGATTATGGGTTTGAGAGATCAGTGGTGAATGATTTTTACCATAAAGAGGAAAATGGTAATTTTAGTAAGATAAACACTGATGATGAACTGTTTAGTTTAATTAATGGGTTTAGGGATTTTGAAGAATGGCATGTTTATGTGTCACATGCTTTAGAATCACCATTAGTGGTCCCAAATGAGTCACATGAGCCATATGAGGGCCATATTAGATAAGGCAGGAAGAGGGCAATTTAATATAGATGTTGGAATTAGTTTTAGGGTTTCTTGTGTTGACAATGAGAGTATAAATACTCTATTTGGGGAGGAGTTATCTCATAATGTGTTAGGCAGTGCTGTAGATAAAAAATGATCAGATTTGGGTTAAGGTTGTTCTAGCGCAAAGAAGTCACAAGAATTTATAATTGAAAACTTAGAAATTCAGGGAAACAATAGTGATAGATGAATCATATAAATAGGATTATGATGATGAAGATTATAATTTTGATGGTCTAGAATATGTGCAAGGAGTTATTATAGGAGAAAGGGCAAAATAGCTACAGAAAAACCTGAGGATCCTGTTTGGGTTAAGATGGAAAGGCTAGTACTGACAAAGTATTTAAAAATGCCAGTGGATCACAAAGAAATTATGAAAGGCTAATTGGGTGATGAGCTTTTTTTTGAATCAGGTGGTGATGGGAGTGAAGATTCTGATGAATAATTAGATGATTTTAGTGAACTGCCTAGTAAGAGGTATAATAGAAAAGTTAGATATGATCCTAGTTGTATTATTATTTTTCAATTGAGTATGCTTTTTGACAATGTCAATTGGGTATGATTGACATAGGGTGAGGGTGAAGTGTACAAAGAAAGGCCACCCTTGGTTGATTTTTGCTAGTATTAATGGTAGGTCAGAGGACTTTGAAGTGCAAATATATTACCCTATTCACAAATGTTGCAATTCAAATAAGAACAAGCTATGCACTTTAGCTCTCTTTGCTAAATGCTATAATTCTAGAATTGTATCGCAGCCACGTTTGAAACTATGGAAGTTGGCAGATCTGGTGAGAAAATATTTTGGTATAGTTGTTGGGAAGACTATTTGTAGGGGAGCAAAAGTGAAAGTGTTGACCAAATATATGAGACACTATAAAGAGGAATTTGCAAGATTGTATGATTACTATGATATGATAAATCAATACAAGTTTGTAAAAACCGGCCCGGTTAATGAACTAGAAAAAATAACGGGTCACGTGTTTAAAATTGAACTGAGATCAAATTGGGGTTGAATCGGTCTATATAAAATTCTTGTAAAATACAATAGTTAACATATTTTATACATAGTAAAATATAAAAATTATTTCAATTAAACATATTTCTTATACAATAATATGTTCAAAATATTAAGTATTGAAATTCAAATTAATATATAAATATATTTTTAAGAATAATAATATCAATATTTACATATACTATTTTAAAAAATAATATAATTTATTTATCTATATATTTTTTATTTTTAAAATAAATAATAATATGTAAAAAATAATATTCATTTCTCAAGAAAAATATTTTATATTGAAATAACTAATTTTAAAAATAATTTATATAATAATTTTATTATGATATATATTAGTAATATAAATACAATTATGTAAATTCAAATTTATTAAATATATATATTTCTTAAATAATGTTAATACTTTTATAAAAAATTAAATTAATGCATAGTTGTTTATTGAATTATTGATAATATAATACATAATTATGTATTGATTTTAAATATTTATAATTCAAAAACATTAAATAGTTTTAAGAATTATTTATTTGCCATAGTTTTACTTTTATAACAAAAATATAAAAAACTAAATATTGATTTTATATAATCTCTTTTCAATAATATGAATAATTTTATATAAATCTAGATAAGTTCATTTGTAAATGTAACTAATATAAAAAAAATGATACTTTTAATCACATACCATAAATGGTTTGATGGTAAAAGCTTAAAAAATACATTTAAAGACCCAAGTTCAACTCCCACCATGTACAAAAAGTGATATTTTTAGGTGAATTTTGAATTCACAAACTGGAAAAACCTGTCAAACCCGATCGATTCATCAGTTTTATGGTCCAAAATCGCCTGATTTGGTGGCCGGTTTTCAGTTTTTTCTGTTGAATCAGCTGGATTGTGTCGGTTTTGATAACATTGAATACAACCTTGCCATACTTGTTTTGTGTGCATAGACAAGAAAAAAAGTTGAAGGAAATAGTTTTTTGAGATTCTATGTCTGCTTTGATGAATTAAAGAGAGGCTGGTTAGAAGGGTGTAGAAGAATTATTGGCTTTGTTAGTTGTTTTTTGAAAGGGGCTTGCCAAGGGGAACTATTGGTGGCTGTTGCTAAAGATGCCAATAATCAAATGTTTCCAATTGCATAATGTGTGATTCAAAATGAAACTAAGTCTACCTAAACCTAGTTTATAATAACAGTGATTCAAGATTTAAATTTGGAAAGTAGAGAAGACTTAATAGTGATAAGTGACATGCAAAAGGTAGTATCATATTAAATTTCATGTATTTTTATTCAATTGGTTTGTTGGCTTAACAATGATGACTAATTTGTATCCATTTGGTTTGTTGTTATAGGGGCTTATACCAGTGATTGCTAAATTATTACTTGATATAGAACATAGGATGTGTGCTAGACACATATGGGTCAACAAAAAGAAAAAAAAATCCCGATGAAGAAAGAAGAAAGGCTTTCTGGAAAATGGCAAAGTCAACATTTGAGGTGGAGTTGAAAGATAAATTAATTGAAATGAGTCACTTAGGCAAAAGTGCAGTGGAGGCATTGATGTGTTGTAATAAAGAGACATGGTGTAGGGCCTTTTTCAATATATCAATCAAGTGTGATGTTGTGGAAAACAATATATATGAAACCTTCTACAATTGGATATTGTTATAGAGGCCAAGTTAATTATAAGCACGTTGGAACATATAAGACAAAGTCATGGAGAAAATTGCCAAAATGAGAGCATTTGTAGAGACATGGTTCAGTAATGCTAGACCATTGATCATTAAGTTGTTGCAAGAAAATAGCAAAAGATCTCAGAAGTGCCAATTACTTGGAATGGTGATTCTGGTTTTGAGGTGACAGAAGGGGAATATTGCCATATAGTTGATTTGAAGAAAGCCACTTGTTCATCCAAAGCTTGGCAATTAAAAAGGATTCCATATGCACATGCTATATGTGTTATATTTCATGAAGGCCTAAATCCCGAAGATTTCATTGATCAATGCTACCATAAGGAGACATTTTTCAAGTCATACCAATACTATATGCAATATGTTCCTACCATAAAAATATGGCATGAAAGTGATCATCCTTGGATTGAACCACCACTAGTGAAGGCTATGCCTGGAAGGCTAAGAAAATAGGAGGAAGAAGAAAGATGAGCCAAAAAAATATGGAAAGTTGTCAAGGAAGGGAAGGAAGCTTACATGTTTAGTTTGTACAAAAAGAGGTCACAACAAGATTACTTACCCTAATAGGTCATAATCTATGTTCATTTCACTAATAGGTCAGTTAACCTATCCATATGTGATTACTAATCTTTTTTTTTTTTTTTCAAATGCTAGCAAAATGGGAATTCAATTGTTAGTGATATTCTAGAACATCTCATTAATGATATACCAAAGATCACTATCTAAAGAAATCTAAACAATGTTGGCATAAACTCTTCAACACCTACCATCTTTGTTCAACCTATAAGAAGTCTAAGAAATAAAAGAACACAAAAATCAATATCTGGTACAACTAATGATCAACATGTTAGAGAGGTGCTCCAAAGGCAATCACTTTTAGCACTTATTGTACAAACTCATTTTATATGAATAAAGGCATCTTCACCTAATTGATATTCATTTGTGTTATGAATGGATTTGATCTTAAATTAATTGATGACGTCCATGATATAAACATAGCATGAAGAAAATCATGATGGAATCATGATATTAAGATTCCTATCATGTGTAATTATGGTTATATCTAAATTATCCCTAGTCATAGGATTAGCAAGACTGGACATTGTTAATCCGGATAGACTAACACTTGTTATACTCCTTGATAGATCAAGCAGAAGATCTCATAATCTGTAGACATGAGTTGTCTAGAGTTAACATGTGGATGCTTGCTAAGGTAGTCAAGTTCATTGGATGACTTGATATGAGGCCATCACATGGATCCTCTATTCTATATTAGTGATAGTCTCATCATAGCTTTGGTGCAAGTATCTTTAGACTTGAGGTGCTCAAAGTTATCTTGAATACTAATCCTATATTGTGACTTAATTCCTTATTGCCTCAGGAGAGATCGCTCATAGGGTAGTGATTGAGTACAACTTGAGGTATTCAAAGGTAGTTGAGCAGCCAACAAATGATTCACCACTCCTAATAGAAGGAGGGTATACCTATGGTCTTTTGTCGAGATCATTACTTAGGAATCTCTAGCCAGAGTAGAAATATCATGAAGATGGTCTTAAGTGATATGTCTGTAAAAGTAATAAGTCTCAAGATAAGATCTAACATCACTCGAACTAGATATGACATAGTTAGTCCAGTAGGAGCTAACACAGAGTCCATGCTCTGAACTGAGTGAGATATAGAATGGTGAAAGGATGAATTGCAATAATAATTGTCTATGGAAAGGTTCGTAGTTAAATTACTACTTTCTAGCTAATTGGGGGTCATGATGTGTTGTTAGATACCGCTCAAGATCTGCTCGAGATTAAGTGTTAATCTGAGTTACTAACATACCCAAAAACCTAATGGGTCACAAGCATTAAAAGTGTGAAGGAGAAGTGAAATGAGCTTTTGGATCATATCCAAAATAGTGAGAGAAAATCCAAGTCTAAACACATTTTCGACCGGGAACATAGTTCCCTGGCAGGATGAAGGTCCCGATCGGGAAAAGAATGTCTCGATCGGAAATAGCTATTGGATTTAAATAGAACCAAGTCCCGATCGGAAAAGGTGGGTTTCCAACTGGGACTCTGTCGACATGGGCAGTTTCCTGAGTGGAAAATAAGTTTTCCGATCAGAACATGTGACATATTAGGAATTTTAGCTTGATTAGGATTCTATAATCAAGGGTTACGAACCCTAATTCGATGTGGACTATAAATAGTCATCTTTTAGACTATTTCAGAAGCTACTGCATAGAGAATTAAAGAGTTAATTCCTCTCCTCTTCTCTCAATGATCAATTTTATTACTAGCATAATAGATTAATCCAACCCATTCCTTAAATAGTTTTCTCGTTTCTCCCTTCATATGGATACTATCAGAGGTGATCCTAAAGGATTACTATGGTTTGCTACAACCCAGTAAGGAAGAGAATCGAAGAAAGGGTACTTATTTTGAAAGGTAATATACTTCTGCTATTAGATAGTTTTAATTGTTCATGGTTACATAGGTTGATTCTTCTTCTTAGAGTTTGTAAAATTTATTTCCACTGCATAACGTGTATGAGATGCATGTGCAAACTCCAACACAACAAATGAAGTAAGCATTTGAGGCAACAAGTTTTGTTCCACTAAGGAGAAGCCCTATAAAGCATCTAGCAAAAACATCATGCTCTCTTCCACTAAGGAGAAGCCCTAGAAAGCAGCCATCGAAAGCATCAAACTTTATGCAATCTAGGACAAGTCCAAGAAAGAAAATTGTAGAACCATCAATTTCTGCTCAATTAAGGATTATCGGTAGCTAGGGGTTAGTTACTAATAATGAATTGCCACATGTAATAGTTTTGTTCATATAACACTCTTAATTGATAATCATAAGTCTAGAAAATTAAAATTTGCTTAATTGATACTTACATTTTAAATAAACTGTAGCTATCAACAAGTACCATATGTTAGAGGTTTAGGAAGAGGGAAGGCTTTTGCTAGTGTTATTGCTGATATGAAAAGACATAAAGTGTGGATTTGGAGTATACTATGATGAGCAACAATAATAATGATTGAAAATATAAGTGTTTATAAACTTAATCTTTCCATATTGACCACATATCATGTTTAGCAATTCCTTATTTAATATGGATGACTAATATAATTTTTATTATTAAACAACCTAGAAGAAAAAGTGCAAGGGTTATTATACCACCCTCTATTAAGAGCTCAACCAAACAAACATTGATCTCGGATTTAAGACCCCTAGTCTTAAGTGGAAGGAAAAACAAGCAATAACATAGAAGCAATTATTCCAGGCTAATGCAGTTGTAGTCTCTTCATTTCTTAGAAAACAAAAAGAAATGGCATAATAGCATCATAGTTTGATGTTGCAAGTCGGAAAGGAAAAGAGAAAATCTGAAAATTATTTTTGGTTTTGGGCTCTTTGTATTTTGACTATTAGGTATCCTATTATTGTCACATATAAGAACATGATTTTTTGTAATGGTTATACAGTACCATTTGTGGGATGTTTTGTATTAAGGATTGATATTAATGTAGTGATTAACAAATGATTATATAAAACTTTTGTTTCTATGCTGGTTTGGATGATTATATTGATGATTATGTGTAGGTTTGATGTTATTATTGTTTATTGGTTTAAATGATCAATGTTTGGTTGATTTGCAGGATATTTGTTAAGGTTTAATTGTTGTTTTGCTAGCTTGCATGATATTTGTTTGGTTGATTTGCTTGTTTGAAGGATATTTGTTAATGCATGTTAGCTGATTTGCTGGTTTGAAGGACATTTATTTAGCTGATTTGCTTGTTTGCAGGACATTTATTAGATTGAATTAGCTTATTTGCTAGGTTACAGAAAATTATATCACTCTCTTTTTGGCAAATAGTTTAGAATATTTTTCTACGCATTACACATTTAGGCAAGTTTTATTGCATATTTTGGAATCATATTATGCCTTGCACATTTAGGCAAGTTTTATTGCATATTTTAGTCTTATATGCTTTCTGCATATTGCAATTCTACATATTTGGTTATGTTGCATCATAAACATTTGCCTTTCGCTATTTTCAAATTACACACAACATATTCATACCAAAAAGTTAAAATAGTAAAGAGAAACTTGGCATTTCACCATATATTAACCAAAAGTCTACTAACATACTCCATTCATTTGACAACCACTAAAATTACTAAGACATTGCCCTACTAAACTCCATTCAATTAAAAGATAGTACAACCAAACACTTCCTTTGGTTAACATGCATTACAACTACTAAGAATAGAGCAACTAACACAAAAAAAATCCACAATCAAACAAGCCATGTGCTTCTCTTCATAACTTTTTCCTTCTTTTCCTTTTTATTTTTTCACTCTTCGAAGCATACCATTTATAACTCTCTTTGATTACTCTCCAACTTTAGGATCTAGCCATTTCATTAATCTACAATCCCTTGATTGCAATATCAACCAAAAGAATTTCAAACCACAAATGCCAATATAATAATAGTTAAAAAATCAAAAGTTAACATCGAATTCTTATAAATTTCTTGAAATTCATACCCCGTAGTGCTGACATCCATAAAATCTTCTCTTATAATTTGCATGCGTCCGTGACAGTACTCTTATTACAGCTTTCACCCCACAATCGCACAAAATAACTTCAAATACACTATCATTCGAAGCAACCATTATCAATCTCAATCTGCTTCTACTTCTTCTCTTTTCAATTTCTTAATCAATTTCCCAAAGCTCTCTTTCTCTCAAATGAAGAACTCTCTCTAAAATGAAGAAATATAATTTATAGGGTTTGGCATAACTTAGGAAGAGTTAATTTTGGGGAAAAGTTACCATTATTAACTTTTAATTTATTAAATGAAAATAGTTTTAATTTATTATATAATTAAAATAAATTTTGAATGCCACATCGGCACTAAATTATGTTAATTCCTTCACTCTATGCTCACCTCAATTTATTTGCATTTAACTTATGTCATATTAGCAATAAAGAGTTATATGTGATGTTTTATGAGTTGGACATGTGATAAAGTGGACTAAAAATAGAGTTCAAGTGGTTAAATGAACCAAACAAAAAATAGAGGGCAAAATGATAAAACGGAACAACTACATGGAACCAGATATGCCTTATATCTTTTATAAATGAAGAAATTATTATTCAACCAACCTAGGGAAAAATCAAGAAGTTCAAAATTGAATGAACTATGCATGTCTTGTGTAGCAGCCATTCATATGGAGACAATATATAGTGTTGCCCAAACAATTACCAAGAATGAAGTGGGGGTGGGGTAATGGGATGAATTGGTGGGAAATTAAAATTTGCACAACAAGATAATAAAAAAAGAGAAGGAATAGTTGAGACACGAATTTTATAGAGGTTTTGGTGTTAACTAACCCTACTCCTCTCCCTAACTTAGATTGGGTATTAACTAATCTAATCACTTAGATTAAAATCTTTAGAGTTTCAACTAGCTCACTCCCAACTAGGTGTTTTTGCAATGCTAACACTCAACCCAAATTTTTCTTGTATTTTATGGCTCACACAACAACCAATGAAAGAATTGGAGAAAATAAATTGTAATAGCTTTGACACTTGTTAAGTTGTTGGTTCTAATTAAATGGCCTTTTGGTAAGGTATTTATACTAATTACCTACCAATTAACCATTACAAATGATGCCATAACTCTTTCTAATGTTCTCTTACAAGTGCATTAAATACAGTCTGTAGAGAGAAGTATCCTAATCGGGAATCATGATGTCCTGGTCTGGAAATGCCCAATTTTCATACGTGGCGGCTTCTGGTTGGTTGAAATCTCCAACAGCTAGTTTTTGTTCAAATGTACCGGTCGAGACTCCATGTGTCCCGGTTGGGACTTGCTCGATGATGCCACTGCCAGGAACTTGGGTCTTCTAGACTTTGAATACGTCCCGGTCGGGACTACCCTTCCCGGTTGGGACCTGAGTCAGTTTTGACTAAGTATGTTTTGACTTTTTTATGATGTGGCACATTATGGGGGTGTCTCATCTTCAATAGTCATGTTTTTTTGAATGTCCCGTTCGGACCCATTCTTTCCCGGTCGGGAACCCAAGTGTCCCGGTCATGACACCCCATGTCCCGATCTGCTTTTGCTACTGGAACTTTTGGTTCATCACCCTGTAGAGTTTCCCGGTCTGAATACTTGGTTTGCTTGCTCTACTCTACAGTCCCGGTCGGGATATTGTGGTCCCGGTCTGGAAACATATGGTCCCGGTCGGGACATAGCATTTCTCGGTCTGCTTTGGCTACTGGAACTTTGAGACACTTTAAGGCAATACTTTCCCGATCTGGACTTGTGTCCCGGTCGGGAGTTCCTTGTCCCGGTCGGGAGTTACATGTCTCTATGAAATTCTTGGTTTGTTCAATGAGGAAACCTTAACCAAATGTGCTGAAACTTAGAACACTATCAAAACAACACTCAAAAAGAATGTTAGTAATAATTAATTTGATTGTTAAGATCAAAATAGAGAACAATCACCCTTTGGTCAACAATCTCCCCTTTTTTTATTTTGACAATCAAACTATGCAAAAATATTAAATTGAAGGTTTAATAATCAAATTAACATACATATTAACATGTATTCAAAGTTTCATATCATTTGAGGATGCACAACATATTAATAAGCAAAAGTCAAATAAGTCAACCTTAAAAAAGTTTAAATTTTTTTGCTTGTGTTATTTTTCTCCCCCTTTGTCAATATAAAAAAGAATCAGATATGTAGAAGACAAAATATAGTTTTATTAATAACATAGAGAAAATACATAATTGTGGATAAAAATAAAAGAAAAACAACAAAGAAAACACAAATTTCTAACTAATCATCACCCTCCTCTTCATCATTGCCCTCCTCTTCATTTCCATCATCTTCTTATTCATCACCTTGCTCCCCCTCAAATGGTGGAGGTGGTTCAAAGCTATGGGTGCACACATTCATATTAAGTTGCCCTTGCATGCTTTGAATGTCAAGGTGGAGATGTTGCATCATATCCTTCAATATGTTGAAGGATTGCATTTGAAAGTCATAAAGACTTTGCAATGTGAGTTGTTGAGGTTGAGGAGGTGGTGGAGTCATAAAGTCTTGCCCTCTTCCTTGTGGCTTCTTGAGTGGCCTTTTGGGCACCATATTCCCCAAAGGCGTAGAAGAAGGAATCAATATCTTTGGAGGATTGCCTAATCGCCTTGCAATTCAAGAGATATTGGATGTCTAAGAAGCTTTCATATTAAGAGAGGGAAGAGGAGAGAAGTGCACAATTTTCTTGTGTCATAAGTTGGAGATGTCTTGCAAGAAAGGTAATTTGGGCATGGAGTGAAATGGTGCCCTTGGTGGTGGAGGCCATAGACTGAAACTTGTCGAGGAGAAGATGTGCCATGTCCATAGGCCTATTGTGTACCATGGCATAGATGTAGAGAAGGTCTTCATGGGTGAATTTCTCATTGCTTTCACTCTGTGCGTTGATTGTAAAGGTGATGATGCGGTAAATGATGAAGTGAGAAAGAGTCTTGATATGTTTGACATTAGATCTTTTGTCAAGCCTTGTCTCAAGTGAAATTTCTTTCCACACGTCAAGAGGAGAAAGATGTATGACTTGAGTGTTGATGAGGCCCTCCTTTTGGAATCCAAAAGCATCTGCAAGTTGATGCTTGGTCATCTCTTATGGTTGGCCAAAGAGACGAAGTTGAAATCTATAATAGCCAAGGGAGTGTTTGGCAGCTTTGATGACTTGTAGTGTGGAGAGGAACTCAATGGTGAGTTTATCATGGCCATCTTCAAAGAGCATGACAAATGTAGTCCACCTCATTTTGTCAAGAGTGCCCATTATTTCGTCCTTCACACCCAATTTGTCAAGATCTTCTATATGGAGAGATCTATTTGAGATGAACTTTTTGGATTGGATGTTGGCATATCTTTTCTTCTTTTCTTTGGAGAAACCATTGAAAATGTCTTTGAAAGAGGATACTTGGGTGGAAGATGCCAACCCTTTGCCTTTGGAGGCTCTTGACTTGGAGGTGCCAACCTTTGGTGCCATTTGAGAGAAAGTGAGTATGAGAGAGTAAGGAAATTTGGTTGAGAAATTTGAAGAGAGAAGAGTTTTGATGCAATTGTGAGGAGAAAAAGGAGAATAGTGGGGTATTTATAGAGATTGAAGGGGTATGTTACCTTTTGGGGGGAATTAAATGGCAGTTATTTTGGATTGGTGGCAGCTACAAAAAGTCTGCCAACGGGTAAATCCCGATTGGGACATAGGGTTTTCCGACCGGAAAACCTCTAACGGTCGCAAAAAAATTTAATTTTTGACCGAGTCCCCACAGGGACAGAGAGATTCCCGAGCGTGTCAGTTTGAAACGGTGCAACAGTAAAATAATTTTAAATGTCCCGACTGGGAAATTGTGATTCCTGATCGGGAGATGACAAATTTCAACGGTCAATTTTATGACCAAGAATTCGCGAGTAGGAGGCCTAATGTCCCGAGTGGGACATGGTTCCCGAGTGGGAAAAAATGTTTCCTGAGCGGGAGATAGGGGATTTCTGTGTTTTCTTAGAAGAAAAGCTGTTTCCTATCCTTAAAGTTTAGAATTCACATAAGGCATGTAAAGAACATACAAGAACAACAAATAGTATGTAAAAACAAGATTTAAAAGATACTTAAATCAAGGTGCTACCATCAAGCATACCAATCTCTCTTTTTATAAAACAAAAACTTTCACCATTTAGAGGCTTGGTAAAAATATATGCAAGTTGGTTTTTTGTGTCAATAAAATCTAACACAACATCACCGTTTTGAACATGATCCCTCAAGAAATGATGTCTAATGTCAATGTGCTTACTTCTAGAGTGAT
>CATIWF010197900.1:0-26230 GCA_949630135.1 Balakata baccata
GAGAGAGAAAAATAAAAGTGAACAAAGAAAAATCATTTTTAAGAAATTATCTCTCATCATCCACCAATAAAAAATGAATGTTGAAAAGTAAAGACTGTCCGTAACATTTCTCTTTCTAACTATACATCTTTTTGCATAAAATATTAAATTATTAATATTGCAACTTTGTGGTCGATCTTCTATTTTTTCTTGCTGATGAACTGATGGAGTGTTACTTCTTGTTGGTTCCACATGTTATGATTGGCTCTCTCCTTGCCATTTTGTCTTTCTGCCTTGTAATTCTTCATTCTTCATACTCCTTCCACTGTTTTAAGGCCGAAGGTGAGATTTTAATTAATTGTTGGCTCTGATACTATTTGTTACGGAAAATATGAACACAGCAAATCTCCATAATGGTATTATATTGTTCAATTTGGACTAAGTAATTATAGTTTTGCTTTTAGAGATGTTGTCCAAAAGGCCTTGTACCGGTAGATATGTTGTCCATACGTATAAGCTAATGATCCTTTTTATATTTTTTCAATGCAGGATATTGTTCGTTCGCTAAACAAAGTATTAATCCTTTTATTTCATTATTTTTTGGAAATTTTTTAAATATATCAAAAATTTCCTAAAATATTAGGAACAATACCTCCACTTCAAGGTTTTTTTTTTTAAATTATAAAAAATGCCTAATAATATTACAAAAATACTTACACTCGAAAAGTCACCATAAAGTATACTAAAAAGCAAACATTTGGTATATCTCCTATATACCTTAGTTTTGATAATATTTTAAATATACATTAGGAATATTTTAAAAATTCATTGAGAATACATCGGGTATATTTTGAAAATTAAGAATGAATAAATGAGCATATATACTAGAATATTAGGCAAGGAGATGAGATTCCTCGAGAGAAGCCATTGAAGACCATAACCAAAGAAACTCATAAAATGAATATATCGGATATATTTCGGAAATTAAGAACGAACGAATGAACATATACTACTAGAATATAAGGCAAGGAGATGAGATTCCTCAAGAAGCCATTGAAGACCATAACCAAAGAAACTCATAAAGTTTGCCATGAAAAGAACAATCCATAAAGGAAAATACATAATCTAGTAGACCAACCAAAAACTTTTTCCTGATCATAAACAACCGCCAAGTAATTCAATTGTACTTGTGAAATTTCGAGAATCGATTTCAAATCCAATGAATAAGCAGAGAAATCAAAATTTGTCCCTGTATAAGCCTAAATCCAAATAGTTTGTGACTAAAATAATCCATTTTCTAGATTGTCCAACCATAATATTTACTAATAATTGATAGAGCACTAAATTAGGAATATGATTTAGCTTTGACTTAGGATATCAAAATTGTACATTTCTCATTATATCTATGTAATCATGGGAAATAATATCTCAGTATCATAGGCTTGCTGTATAAATATGTTGTATCTCTCTACTATCAATAACAATTCAAATTCATACAAATTCTCTTTATGATATTAGAGCCCTCTCTATCTGTATAATAGAGAACTTTCCTTCTCAAAATTCTAACTTAATTTTAAATTTCAACTTAATTCTAAATTTCTACCATTGCTGTCAAGATAGCCAACTCAACATCATCTATACCAATCTCTCCAACCCAAGACCCACCAATTTCACCAACACACTTTGTTGCAACCTCAGAAAATCCAACAGCCTTCACCTTTACAAATCCAATGACCCAAAATAACATCATTCCCGCAAATGGCAATCTAATTTCTCTCAATGCCTCATCTCATATTTCTTTCAAACTCTCAAAAGGTGGAGAAAATTATGCATCTTGGAAATCATAAATGAACAATCTCTTATTTGGTTATGGTTTGCTCGACTATATTGACAGCACTTTGCCTTGCCTTGCCCACCCAACATTGATCAAAGTCATTTGTTTTGGCTTCGCCATGATAGATTGGTTCTATTAGGTAATGAAGCAACTGTTCACAACACAATCAACCCCATTATAGATAATTGCACCACCTTTGCTGAAGCATGGAACAAATTGGAAAATAGTTATGTCAACCATTCCAACACTCATATGTTTTCTCTCCTATCATCTCTTATGTCATATAAAAAGATAGGTAAATCAATTGTTACTTATATGAACAGAGTCATAAGCATTATTGATGATCTTGCTCTTATTGGTCACTCCTTGAGTGATACGGAAATTGTCACCCACACTCTTAATAGACTCGGTGATGAGTTTAAAGAATTGACAACTGCTGTCTGGATTCATGATACTCCTATATCCTTCAAAGACCTCTTTGATAAACTCCTTGATGAGGAAATCATTCGAAACCATGGTGACTAACCTAAGGACAATGAAACTCTAGTCATTGCTCAGATTGCTCAACGACGAAAAAAACAATTACAAAGGAAGAAACAAGCAAGGAAATCATTGGGAATCCAAATCCTCAACCAATTCGGATGCAGGAAACCCAAATCAATTTCGTCATCCCAAAAAATCAAGACATCAATCAAATTTCTACCAATCTCAACAAGGCAACAATTCCAACAAAGGACTCTCCTCACAAGGTGCTGGTTTCAATTCTAATTCTCAATCTTATTTACCATCATGGAATACTAATCATTGTCAGCATCAATCTGTAATTGTTTGTCAATTGTGTGACAAGTTGGGTCACAGTGCTAAGTCATGTCATTCTCATGCAAGACCATTCACTAATTTTGGTCGACCATAAGCTCATTATACTGATGGAAATTCAAGTCAATATTCCAATAATAATTGGGTAATGGATTCAGGAGCCACGCACCATATGACTTCAGAACTTGTCCATGCATTCTGATTACCTTGGAGATAAAGATGTCATAGTTGGTAATGGTGATGGCATTCCTATCTCTCACACTAGTTGTTTTACTATTGATTCACCTATTACCTCATTTACACTTGATAATGTATAGTGTGCACCTTTGTTAAAGAAAAATCTTATTTCAGTTTCTCAATTTTGTAAACAAACTCATACCTCTGTTGAATTTTTTCCTAACTAGTTTCTTGTAAAGGATTTGAGCACAGGGGCATCCTTGGCCCAAGGCCTGAGTAGGAACAACTTGTACAAATGGCCATCCTCAACCTCCCCATCACAATTCTCTTCCTCCTCACCTTCACTCTCTGTTGCATCAACATCTAAGCTATGGCATTAAAGACTTGGTCATCCATCTCTGCCTATTCAAAAGAAAATCCTTAATAGAAATAAAATTTCAATTTTGAATACTAATAATACCACCAACATTTGTGACTCTTGTTTATGTAACAAAGGTCATAAATTGTCTTTTCAAAAATCTTTTGTTATTTGTGATAAACCTTTTCAAATTCTATATTCTGATGTATGAGGTCCTGCTCCCATTACTTTGGCAATTTCAAGTATTATGTTATATTTATTGACTACTACACAAAATATACATAGTTATATATCCTTTTAAGTTAAAACATGAAGTTTTTAATATTTTTGACAAATTAAAAAAACTTATGGAAAACCTCTTTGAAACTTCAATCAAAACTATGTACACAGACAGTGGAGGAGAGTGTCAAGCTTTGTCTCATCTTCTTACTAAACATGGGATCCAACATTTCATCTCACCACCATACACTCTAGAGCATGTTGGTTCCGCTAAACGAAAATAATGTCACATTATTGAAATTGACCTTACTCTTCTTCACAATGCTTACGTACCTTTACAGTTCTGGCCTTACACCTTCCAAACTAATGTTGTGAAAACCGGCCTGGTTAATGAACTGAAAAAACCAGCGGGTTACAAGTTTAAGGTCGAACTGGGGTCGAACCGGTCTACGTAGTATTTTCATAAAATATAACATGTCTCATATATAATAAAACATAATATGTCTCATACATAATAAAAATAGAGAATAAGTTGTTAGAGATCTTTTCTAGTGTACAAGAATAATATTAAATGTCTAATATTCTCTTTTTTATTTTTTTTAAAATCATATTTCATATATTTTTATGACTAAACATTTAGTTAATTATTAAATGTAAAGATAATTTATAAATTGAAAATACAATCAGCCAAAATTTTCAAATTGTAAAAAAAAAGTAACATAAAAAAGAAGTAAAAAAAAATGTAAAAATGAGTGAACAATCCCACATAGAAAAAAGTAAGAATAAAGATAACATATCATTTTATAAATAAGGGTGAGTTAATTTTTAAAAACATGTTTATTTTGACTAATTTGATTAGTTTATAATTAACTCATCTAGTTTTGGAATCAATTTTTTGGTTGAACTGGTTGAATTAGCTAAATTAGATCAAATTTAAAAATTAAAATTTTTTGTAAAAAAATTTAAAAAAACCCTAAAAACCAGTCAAAATCTGTCGGTTCTTGGTTGAATTGGCTAGGTCGCCAGTTTTTCTATCGGATTGTTTTCTCCCCAGTTTTGGAGGTAAAAATCGCCTTGCCTAAGGACCGGTTCTCGATTTTTCCAATTGAACATGTCGGGCCAATCCGATTTTTACAACCATGTTCCAAACAGTCACCTACCTCATCAACTGTATGCCTACTCCAGTTCTAAAACATGATACAACTTATCTTAAGCTCTTTGGCCATCAGCCCAAATACACTTCCTTATGTGTCTTTGGGTGTCTTTGCTACCCATACAACACACGTAAACTTGAACCTTAGTCTTGACCATGCATATATCTTAGTTTCTCTCTTACCAATCATGCTTTTATATGTCTTTAATACAAACTCAAATAAAATCTTTATTTCAAGACATGTAAAATTCTTTGAAAATATCTTCCTTTACAAAAAGGAATCATGTTCTCAACTACTTATTGCTAATCAATCTTTTTCCAAGCTTTTTTCTATGTTTATAGGTCCAACTTGGGAAAGTCCAACCATTTCAAACATTTCACCTGATTTAGCTAATCTTCCAAATATCCCTCGTACCATCATCCCCCCCACATCTAGTACAACAACCACAGGATCCCACTATTATTACTCCCCCAAATCCTTTTTCACGCAAGGAAGCTCCTACTCCTACCTCAGATCCAACTATGTTTGCTTCCTCTTTTCCTAATCAAGTAAGTAATTCTTCTTCCTCCACTTCAAATAACACATCCCAATCACCCTCTCCATTCCTACTTCCTCGTCATATAATCATATGAGCACAAAAAGACATTTACAAACCAAAAATTCCTTTCAATTTAAAAACCACCACTATTATCAACTCATCTCCCCAACTGGAACCTACCTCCTTCACTCAAGCAAATAAACATTCCTTGCAACGTTCGCTAATTAGGGTTTAATTAAAATAAATAAATTATTTAGAGAGAAGAATAAATAAATAATAAGTGGCTTAATAAAAAATTAAATAAATAAAATTAATTTGATGCTGTTAATTTAGTTAAAATGAAACTGAGTGATTATATTGTTTAATTGAGTTGATTAGTGAAATAATAATAATAATAATAATAATAATAATAATAATAATAATAATAATAATATGAAAAAAAAGATGGGACAGGGAAAAAAAATATGGTGGACGGGAATGAGTGAGGGAAGGATTATAAATTGGAGTTTTGACCAATTGATCTCTTTGCACATTTCTTCTTCTTCTCTTCATTTTCTCTATTTTTCTTGCAAGTTTTAGCCACAATCCAAGTTTATTGATCTTTCATAAGTTGATTAATCTCTCTTGAGTTGCAAAAAAATAGATTAAAAGTTGTTGGGTATGTTGCTAGTAAACATATTTATTCTTAGGAACTCTGTTTTCATGGTAGAACTTTGAACTTTATTTTTGTGATCCTAGAGAACGAATTTTGAGAAGTTACAAACATGAAAGTTATATAGTTTTGTCTTATTTATATGCTTTTAAAACAGTTTTGAATGATTTGATATGTATAAAAAGATATCCTTAAAGAAGTGTTACTGGTTTTAGATAGCACACCAACAGATTTCAGTACGGTTTTCATTTATTTTCACCCTATTAGAGGCCTATTCAATGGAAGTTGGTGGGTTTTGATTAAATGGTAATAGGTACCTAACCCATATCCACCATAATCTACCCATTTGCCACCCCTAATATATATTAATTAACTCATTTAACTAAAATAAGTATATATTTCAAATTAGTCTAATTTATATTTATTATATATATATATATATGGGCTATTATTATAATATAGATAATTTATTTTATAACACTATATTTTTTTTAATTCTAAAGTAATAAATTAAATTATATGCTTACACGTCCTCTATCTGTACACCAAATTTTGTACCTATATTCTTAGTGTAGGTTGAGTTACTATGAAGAAAATTATGATTGTTCCTTTGATCATAGTTGTTTCTTGTGTATCAGTGTTACTCCAAATGCTTGGTCCTTATTTTTAGGATACTCGTGGCTTAAATGAAGTAAAGTACAAACCACCAAAATTTTAGCTCTATATCTTAGCTAAATTTACATAAAAACTTTACCTTAATACGTTAAGTAGTTTATGAGTTATGACAATAACAATGAGAACCGGTTGGGTTGTTACCTTGTATTGGACTAGTTAGATATTTTCTCATGTTTGAGGACTTTAGAGGTGGTATACGGAAAAGTTATAAATATAAAAAATGTTTCACATTGACCTCTATAAGTGTCTATAAATTTTACAATAATAAAAGTTACACGTTATATGATATGAGTTTTTAAAAAAGGAGTTTCAAAACTGTCTAAGGGTAGAAGACAAGACAATATTTGAAATTGCATAAAAATTGTGTAATGCTTCAAAAATTATGAAATTTTAATATATTATAGTATTATGTGTTACCTTTAATTAGAATTAATAATTATATAAATTGGATATATATAAAAAAAAAAATTATCGGTTGAACAGTCCTAGAAGGTCATACTGCCACTTATTAGAAAATTTAGTTAATTATTTAAAACAAATTGAGAATAAATATTATACTAATGTATTAATCAAACGTACTTTCAAATCAGGTTCACAATCAATTGGAGACCCACAAGTTCTATAAATTTGGAGTTAGTAAAACTTAATTAAGGTTTGTACATAACCATATATGGATTTAATTGAATGTTTGATATTTGTGACTGCATGAGTTAAATGATGAACCTGTGGCTTATTAATGATGAACTTGTATATTTTGATTAATGAACCTGTAAGTTAAAATGATGAATTTGTAATGTATGGAATATATTATGGGTGATTGCGAATGTTATAGGTCGGTTCCACCTGGGTGAACCCTAAGGTGTTTGTAATGTGATTTTCTTTATGAGTTTTAAATTATGTATGTTGAATTATGCCATGAAATAAGAATTGTGACATTAGATTATCAAAATTTCATAAAATTGTTATTATGAATTATGTACTGAAGTTGTCTATTTTATTATAGAAAATTAAGAGAAGGATAAGGCCCAATTACTCTAACTAGGACTAAAACTAAGATATATGACATGCCATTGAGGGAGTTTGGTACCATTTAGGCCTGAAGTTGGTCATTTTGGGGATGAAACCCATATATTGAAGGGTATATCCGGAGTGACACCCTCAGAGACACTAAGATGATATTTTTTTAAGCAGAGTTCCTGAGTGGCTCGAAGTAGCTTTAGTGCCCGTATCCAATTTAGTCTGGTTTAGAGTATAAGGACAAAACATTCATGACATTCTAACTTGATAAGTATTGAGGTAAGGCATGATGGAATAATTTATATGAGTTAAAGTACATGATTTTATATATAAAATATTGAGTGGTATTGTGCTATGTTGACACATATTTGTTGAATGTGGTGACACATATGCTCATACATACATATTTATCTATAAATGTATATATTTTTCACGCATACATGAAAATTAAATCGATATGTTGTTATGTACCACTAAACATTTTATGCTTAGCGTGTGGATATTGATTTTCTATGCAGATTGAAAATAGTAGATTGTTTATTGAACAATAGAAGAAGCCTAAGGAGAAAAGTTAAGGACAAAACTATTGGGGTTAGTGGTACAACTACTTCTTTTTGCTTATTTTTCTTTGGATGTGAATGTAAAAAAATTTTAAATTTTAGAAGAATTTTTGTATAATTCTAATCAGGTTAAGACCTTTATTTTGTAATCTAAAAAAAATTTGTTGTTATGCATCTTCAAAATATATATATTGAAAAGTTATCATGGCCATGGTGTAAAGTTGTTTTGTTTTTTTCGAAGAGCATGCTTTGCTTTTTATCGCACCACCGACCATATCATGTATCTCCTTGTATAAGTTGATGATATAGTTCTCATTGGTAACGACTCTTCTGCAATTCAACAATTTACAACAATATTAACCTCTCGATTTTGCTTGAAAGATTTTGGCTCTCTTAGCTATTTCTTGGGTGTTAAAGCTACTAGAACACCAAATGGGTTGTTCTTGTCTCAAAGAAAATACATACTCGATCTTCTTGACAAAACAAATATGCATGAGGTGAAATAAGTAAACACCCCACTATCTTTTAGTGAAACACTCAGGCTTCTTAATGGTTCTCCTACTCATGATGCCACAAAGTACCACCAAGTTATTGGCTCCCTTCAATACCTGTCTCTCACTCGGCCGAATGTTAGTTTTGTTGTTAACAAACTTGCACAGTTTATGCACTGCCCATCTTCCTCCCATTGGAGTGCTGCCAAATGAATTCTTCGTTACTTGAAAGGTAATCTTCATTATGGCTTGTCCTCTCCGCTCATTCCCCCTTCGCTCTGCATGCTTTTGTCAATGCTGATTGGGCAGGTGATGCTAAGACTCGCCATTCAACTTCCGCCTATATTGCCTTCTTGGGCTCTAATCCTATTAGTTGGAGCTCTAAAAAGCAAACCATTATTGCTCGATCATCTACTGAAGCTGAATATTGGGCTATTACCTCTACTGTTGCCGAAGATAATTAGTTGACTAACCTTTTAGGTGAACTCAGCATCTCACTCTCTTTATTGCCTACAATCTACTGTGATAATATTGGTGCTACGTATTTATGTTCCAATCCTGTTTTTCACTTACAAATAAAACATATTGCCATTGGTTTTCATTTTGTTCGTGAGTAAGTAGCCAAAAAGTTGGTTCGCATCATTCATGTTCACTCCCCTGATCAACTTGCAGATTCTTTGACAAAACTTTTAGCTCGTCATCTTAACCGCAATATCGTACCAAGCTTAGTGTCCTTCTCGGATCCTTGCACTTGCGGGAGCATGATAGATCACTAAATTAGGAATCTGATTTAGCTTTGATTTAGGATATCGCAACTATACATATCTCATTATAACTCTGTAATCATGAGAAATAATGTTCCAATATCATTGGCTTGCTGTATAAATATGTTGTATCTCTCTGATATCAATAATAATTCAAATTCACACTTCTCTTTAATAATCAGAACACTGATGATCGAATTAGCAATTGCCTCTGCTTCTACTTCTATTATCTTTGTCAATCGGAGATCATCTGGCATAAATTTTTCGATGCCCGTTATGAAAACAAAATTTGAAAAATCAATAAAAGCAAAAACAATTTTTAGTAAAAATGTAAAAAAAAAGGTAATTTTATAAATAAATTAAAAAAAATTGATAATTAGCGAAATTTTTTTTTCTTTTTTGCCCAAATTTGCAGAATTTCCTTTTTTTTTTTTTTTTGTCCAATTGGGCTCTCATGCATAATTCTATTTTGGAACTTTAAGACTTTTCTTTGGAAAGAACATGGTTAATTCTTTTTAGTATAAAATAGACTTTTTTACACTATTTTTATTTTGGATTTCTCTACTAATTTATTATATAGAATAACTTTTTTATGCCATATATTTTGAATGACTTTTCTTCTATCATAGACTTATTTCTTCTTTCCACCCATATTTAGAGCCTTTTTTTAGGGTTTAGATTATATTCTCTATTATCTTTCCTAAATTTTCCTATTTGAAAATATTGCCTGCTTAATTATTTCTTGGATTTTTCACTAATTAAGTATGGAGGAGGCCGAAAATTTGTGCTATATGGTAATTACCGTAATTATATATGTAGTATATATTTTATATATATTCGTAATTATTGAATGCATGAAAAAACTAATGACAAGCATATGATATTTATATATGCAATATATATTTTACATATATTTGTGTTACTCGTAATTATTAAATGCATATAAAAATATGTGATAAGTATATACTTGATATTTGTTTTATGTATTTATATTACTCAAATTATTGAATGTGCATAAAAATAAATGATAATTTACGTTTTTTTACTTTAAATGGTAGTTTTATTGTAATTAAAACTATATCTAATTAGATCTCTTTCACTATCACTTTTTATGGATTGGGAATTGAATTGAAATTTAAAAAAAACTTTAAATTAATATTTTTATTTTTTTTGTTAAGTTTAAGTTAAGATTCTTCTATATATGTTACATATAAAATCCACGTGTACATTTCTACGCACTTGTTGCATATATTTCACATATACATTTTATTTCGCTTTATATATATATATATATATTAAACTAATTGTTAAGTTTAAATTAAAATTTTTACATAGATGTTACATATAAAATTCATATACTTGTTATATATAAAATGCACATATACATTTCTACATACTTATTGCATATATTTTATATATGCATTTTATTTTACTTTTTTTAAATTTTTTTAAGTTATTGTTAAGTTAAAATTCTTACATATATGTTACATATAAAATTTATATACTAAAAAAATTTGATTTATGTCGTATTTTTTTTTATTTTGTAAAGACTTTTTGTTATACTCAAGTTTCTAAAATATACGAGTGATTTAGGCAGTTAAAAATTTTAATATTAATTGAAAATAGTACAATTAATGCAGATATTTAAACTTTTCCAAAATAAATTCCTAATTACGAGGGAATAATAATACATAATTAAGGATATGTGAAGAGTAAAATTGGAATTCTGAATTCTGAATTCTTTAAATTTCAGTTTTGGTAATTTTTGAACTGTAATGTAAAAATAATATTAGATATATAAAAAATATGATTTCTGTACATTTCAATTTTTTTTATTTTTTTTGTGTGTCTTACATCTTAATAATGAGATTAGAAGTAGAACTATGGCTATGGTGTTCGCAAGCCCATTGAGCCTCGTCAGTTGCTATGTAACCACTGCCATCACTAGATATATACAGAATTTTTGATATAAACAATCTCATCGTATAGTTCAACAATATCCACCAATCCTATGAAAATTAATCAAAGCCCATTGACCATCTCTTTTTTTTTTTAATTATTAGGAAAATTAACTATTTACTCCCTCTAGTTTAATATAATATACTAGTACTTTCATGAAATTTGAAAAATATATGATTTGCTCCCTGTAGTTTGATATAATACACTAGTATATTTCTAAAATTTGAAAATTATACTATTTATACCATGAAGTTTTAACATATTATACTAATATCTAGCTGTAAATTTAATTTACTAAACTAATAATTCCCTGTGCAAAATAGAATATTTATTTTTACTAGTGTATTATATTTTTTTTCAAATTTTAGAGAGATATTAATATATTATGTCAAATTACAGAGAATAAATCGTATATTTTTCAAATTTCAGAGAGGTACTTATATATTATGTCTAATTAGAGGGAATAGATAGTAATTTTTCCTAATTATTATTATCAACTTCTAATGGTGGGAAAATCATTATTATCGCCGCTATAATAGCTGTAATTACATTATTATCTATAGGGGTAACGATTAAGTGATTCCAAATTGCCAAATTGAACCATTGAAATTCAGTAACCAATTATTAACTAAAAAATTTCAGTTCGATAAACAGTATTAATAAGGTATTTCGGTTATTTGGTAATTTACCACGGTAATTATTGAATTTATGTCTTTAATTTTAGGTTTATTTTAAATTTTTATAAATTTATTATGACATTTATATTGTCAAAAATATACTTTTTATCTTATTTCAAAAAAAAATAGGTTATTTTATGGTACTTTTAATTTTTGATATTTTTATTTGTATAGTATTTTTATTATAATTAAATAAGTTAAGAAATTTAAAAATTTTGATTATTCGGCGTAACGCATGGGGGGTTATGAAGATCTAAAACAAAATATTTATAACATTTGCAAAATTTTATTTAGTCAGTGCGATTTTTAGTATTTTCAAATGAGAAAAGAAATTAACAAATTAACCAGCCATAGATTGTCAAGAATAAAGGCAAAAAGCTTAGTATGATTCAACCCGCGAAAAGGTTAAAAAAATGGATCGATTCTCTAAAATCGATCCAAACCAACCATGTATTGTCAAGTATAAAAGTGAGATAGGATCCAAAGCAAAATAATGCCAAAGGAATGGGTAAAAATGACTTTTTCTTTTTTCTCATATAATAAGGGATAATTATCCCCCTGTATCAGAGGTGGATCTAGAAACTTTAGTCTTGAGTGGAGAACAACAGTGCTGAAAATTCTATAATGTGTGACACTGAGACACCGAAAATTCTCCTCGACAGTCATTGACGATGATGGGCTGGGAATTGGGAAGAAGTGTTCTTTTGGTTAAGAATTTTTTATTCAAAAAAATTCTTTTAACTAAAAATTTAATTTTTTTTTAATTATTTTTTATAACAATAATTAGAATTTTTAAATTTTTTTGGGTATATTTATTCAAATAGAATTTTTATTTTATTTTATTGGAGTACGTTTATTATATTGTACATATAATAATAATTTTTGAAAAATTTACAGGGTTCAATAACCCCATTATTTTGTACCTGCATCTGCCTCTCCCTTGCACATATAATATTAATGAATGGTAGCCAAAAAAAAAAAAATCAAACTGGAAACCACTCGCAATCTTCACAATTGAAAATATCTATCAATCTACCATTTGATTTGGTAAATTGTTATTATTTTCCATTTTATATTTCCTAAAAGATTATCCAGCCCTCTAAAAATTTTCGTTTTTACTATTTAGCTTCCTGTAGTGATTTTTTGTCCACTTAACTATTTAAACTTCTTTTTTTATTCATTTTACTTTTGTCCAATTCGTAAAATGTATATGAAATTTCACAATACAGACATGGTTAGAAAAAATATTTAATTTAATCAATAATATCATATTAATAACAAAAGGTCATATGTTCAATTTTACGATTAGGCAAAATGAACCAAAAAAAATTTAAATAATTAAGTGGATTAAAGACTAAATAACGAAAATAAATATTTTTAAAGCCGGATATATCGTAAGTCTTCCTAGAAACATCAAAAGAGTAAGTTACCATTGCATGTGAACAAGCACTAACAGAAAAAAGAAAAAAAAAAAGAGAAAATGTTAAGGAATTGATAGGGTAACAGTAGAATACCAGTTGGAGAAGGGGAAAGTCCATAGAACTATCAAATCACCCTGGAATATGGATGGGTCGTGCCAAATTTTGGCAATGATAACAAAACTTCGAAAAGGAAATAGTAACAGCCATAGTAGTGCGGTCGGTGGATTGAATTGCTTGTTGAGACCACTGGGTTCAGGTCAAAATACTGCATTGGACACGTGGCCATATATTTGAGGTGGCAGTTAAAAAAAAAAGAGACACGTTTTCTTTTTGAAGTGTCACGTTTTGTCGGATAACGTGTCCCTGAGCTAACGGTTTAACCATGCATGGCGGCAGCTTTTAACGGATGAATGACTCTTACGTTGATAGTAGGACAAAAAAAAGGAAAAAGAGAATGAAGGAGTATAACATTTGGAAGCTTCCCATGAAGAGCGCCAATAGTGGTCCATGAGGGCAGCCACGTGGCAAATCAAATGGAAAACATATAATTGAGTTTAGATAAATTTTTAGATTAAGTCTACATCGATTAATCTTACGTGTATTTAATTATTTTATTATATGAATACAAACATATATACATGTCGAGTTTTTTAAAATTCCAAATTTCATATGATGACGGGGCTAATATGATAAGGAATAAACCAAATAATGTGAAGAGTGATCAAGTGAAGGCCATCAGGTGGTGGACAAGATTAGCGACAAATTTAAGTGGAAATTTCAACTTAATTAGGTGTCAATACTTTGTCTCTCAAATTATTAGTCGCATAAAATTCGAGGGTATCTCTCTATATATAAATCCAAAATGGGATGGTATAAATTTAAGTCATTTCATTGTTTAAACACTTCATTGTACATTTTTAATGTAAAATTACATAAAAATAATAATTTTTATTATAAAAATTAATAATATTTCATAAATAAAGAAATATATATTTTTTATATTAAAAATATATGGTGAAAAGTATGTGAAAAAGTGTTTCACATCTAATTTTTTTAATTTTGATGGTCCGTATATCATTCTTTCTTATGTAGGTACTTGGAGCGTGAGTGAGTGAGCTAGGGCCATTTTTCTTACTCCTTTCCGTTTTTTTTTTGTCCTCAAAACCATATGTGTATTTATTTATATATTAACGGATTGATATTAATTCTGTTCGTATTGGATAAGACATCAAATAACAACAAAATATTTCCATAATAGTTTTAAAATAGTTGAATTCTAAAAGTTTGAATTCGAAACCTTTGGTTAAACTAAAATAGTTTCATGCCAATTAATTCACACTCTCTTTAAATTAAGTTCTTTACCCCTTTCCTTTCCAATGTCTCTTTTGTGTGTAATTAAGCAAATTAATAGAAAAATAATAGTAAATGAATTTAGTAACAAGAGTTTAAATAGAAAGATATAAACAAATGTTAGATATATAAAACAGAAAGTTGATAAACTTAATTTCATTTTGTACGTCATATTAAAAAAAATTAGTTAGTTTAGTTAAATTAATGATTTTACCTTGATATTTTACAAAAATACCATTCATTATTTAATCTTTTTAATGCAAGACTCAAATTAATACATATATAGATGTCAATCAATTTCAAGAGTTATTTAAAGTAAGAGTTGAAAAAAATAAATATGCATTTAGGTATATTTAATAAAAATATATATAAATAAGAGTATGTTAGTAATTAAACAAAATAATTACATTTCAAAAAAAGAAAGTGATATATAATTTCAGATGGTCAAATATAGAAAGTGACCTATAAAAAGTGAGCTTATCTTTTTAATACAAGACTCAAATTAACATTTATATAGATATCAATCAATTTCAAGAGTTATTTAAAATAAGAATTGAAAAAAATAAATAGACATTTAGGTATATTTAATAAGGGTATATATAAATAAGAGTATATTTGTAATTAAAAAAATTACTATATTTCGAATAATTAAAAATGAAAAGTGAGCTTATCTTTTCCGAACAAAGTGAGTAGCAATTAAATTTTTTTTTTTTTACTAAATGTTTCAAATTCGAACATCATTTTTTAAAATTAGGAGATAGCACTATGCTCTTTTAATAGAATTGTGTGACGCGGATCCATACTAATATGGATGACTAAGATCAAAAAATAATTAATAAATAATTCCTTTCTATATTATATATATGATTTTTTAAAAATTTTTGAAAATAAAAAATATTAATGAATATGAACTGACTTTTCTATGACTAATAAAGAACAACTAGAACCTCATCTAACTAGCAAATGCTCATCTAAAAAGTAATAATAATAATACTGCCTTTCAATCAAATAATGACACATTTTTATTGTTTAATTCCATTTTAGCTCTTTTTAATATACATTTTCCTTTGTTGGTTTGCTGTTGGTCTTACTTTTGTATATTATTTTTGGCGCACAAGGTTTATTCAGCTACAGAAGTGCATTTGTTCCTTAGTTCAACTACATGAATGTGCTTTTATCTTCTATTCCAAGCATTTAGAAAAAAATATTTTTCAAAATAAAAAATTTGTATTTTTAATTTTTTAAAATTTTAAAAACTTTTTTTAATTAGGTAAAAACATATAAATAGATTTTTTCAAAAGCATATTTAAGAAAAACAGTTGATAAAAATTTTTAAAATATTAATTATATTAAAAAATTCAAAATATGCTTATTTTGAAACATTTAACAGCAATTCCGAATATTTTTGTAATACAAGAAATATATAGAAGAACGCTTAGCGTGCAAAGATAGTATAGAAATGAGCTAAATAAATAATCACATTTACCCCACTAACATCCCTAGATGAATTTCACATCGATAAAACAAGAGAAAAACTTTAGGTTGAATGTAAAATATTAAATCAAGAGAAGTACTAATTTGATGTGTTAGTTTGATAATTCTGCGTTTGAAAGGACTAAGAAAGGAATAGAGATTTATAAACTTATGAACTAATTATTAGTAATAATTTGGATTAACCATTTTAATCCTTATATATACTTGCAGGTTATTACAAAATAACTGGACATGACCGAGCCGTTACTAATTAGTTTTTTTTAGTATTGCTTCTATTTCCTTCTAAAATTATATTTTCTCCATCATTCATATTTCTATGATCCTCTTAACCATTTTTTTTTTCCATTATCACAAGCCAACGTACAAAATAGATAAATAATGTTTTGTTATTTGGATTCAATCAAGATGCTAATCCCCACTGATTATATACTCATCCTGTTTTGTCGAAAAATAAAATAAAATTTATTACACTCCAATTGATATTTTAGATTACCAATAAAAAATAAATTTCTTTCCAATTATACCCTTTCTCGATTTTTAGGGTAAGTCTTATCTATTAATAAAAGTCTTATTTATTAATTACTTTTAGTTTTTCTAAAAGAAGCTAATATAATTATGCATATTAAATGACATTTTTAATCTTCATAAAAGAAATCTTAAAACGACTGATAGAACGTAATGGAGGAAGTAATTGTTATTCCCTCCATCTATAAAATATAAGCTTAGTTCCATTTTATACACATATTAAGAAAATTAGTTGGTTTTGCTATAAATTTAAACAAAAGAAAATATGGAAAAGAGTAAGAATGTGAGAGAAGAGAATAGAGATTAAGGGGAATGTTTTCTATTTATTTGTTCATTCACCATGCTTCTATTTATAGGCTTACAAATGATAAGAGTTATATGATTTAATTGTGAAATTCAAATAACAAATTAATTATACTAAAGATAGAAAATAATGGGATGAGATGTTATAAAAATATAGGTGTAGGAGTTATGGACATTCATTGATCAATACAATCTTCATAACACTCTATCTTGAATGTCTATTAATAAGAACATGTCTCATTAAAACTTTATTAGGAAAAATCATATGGGAAGAAAAACCTAATGAAGAAAAAAAAGTACATTTCTTATATAATACGCATATGAAGCTGACTCATTAAAAACTTTGCTACTAAAACCCAATGGGACAAAACCTTAGTCAAGAAAAAGAGCACGACACGTATTTTCTCCTCCTCATAAAAATATCACTTTAAGTCTCTAAATTGACACATTTCAATGTTTCGCACTAACTTTTCAAATGTTGCAGTGTGCAAAGTTTTTGTGAATAAATCTGTCAAATTATCACTTGATCGAATTTGTCAAATATTGATCTGTCAACTTTTATTAAGATCATGTGTGAAGAATAATTTAGAAGAAATATATTTTGTCCGGTCTCATTTAATGTAACATCCTTTTAATTGTAATATACATGATGCATTGTCTTCATATAACATTGTTGGAGTTCTTTTGCTGACAGATCAACCGTTTATTTCTTGAATATGTTGTGTCACTTGCGTCAACCATACACATTTTCGACTTGGTTTGTGCATTGTAATTATTTCAGCATGATTTTAAGATGTAGCAGTTAAAGTTTGTTTTATTGATCACCGTAAAATATTAATTTCACCACTCATAAAAATATAATATGTTTTGGATCGACTTTTATATGGGTCAGATAAAAATCCTATATCAGTATAACTAATTAGTTTCATTGTAGATTTATTTGAATAATATAATTTCAAATCAATTATTCCTCGGAGATAACGAAAGACATATTTAACTCCATTCCAATGTCTTCGTATTGGAGAAGAACTATATCTTGCAAATAAACTTACCAAAAATGTTATATCAGGTCGTGTAGTATTAGCAAGATATAGTAATGCACCAATTGCACTAAGATATGGTACTTCAGGATTAAAAAATTTTTCTCCATCATCTCGAGGTTGATGATCATTTTTTACATCAAGTGATCTCACAACTATTGGTGTACTTAATGGATGTATTTTATCTATATAAAATCTTTTAAAAACCTTTTCTATGTAAGCTTATTGATGCACTAAAATCTCATCAGCTAAATGCTCAATTTGTAAACTAAGACAAAATATTGTTTTTCCAAGATTTTTTATTTCAAACTCATGCTTTAAGTAATCAACTGCCCTTGCAAGCTCTTCAAGAGCTTCAATAATATTTAAATTATCAATATATACAGCAATAATAGCAAATTCATATTCTATTTTCTTTATGAAAACACATGGGCATATAAAATTATTTTTTATATCCTTTTTTCAATAAGTATTTACTCAGACGATTGTACTATATTCGTCTCGATTATTTTTTGTCATATAATGATCTTTGTAACTTGATAGAATAAACATTTTGAGATTTTGTGTTTTGCAATTTAGGCATTTTAAATCTTTCAGAGATTTTTATATAGATATCACTATCAATATTACCATATAAATAAGTCGTAACAACATTCATAAGACGTATATCAAGTCTTTCATATACTACAAGACTTATAAGGTATCGAAAAGTTGTCGCATCTACCACAGGAGAATATATTTGTTCATAATCAATACTAGGCCTTTGTAAAAATCCTTGTGTAATAAGTCTTAGTTTATATCTTACAACTTCATTATATTCATTTCATTTTTGCACAGCTATCCATTTATATCCAACATGTTTTACTTCTTCAAGTGTTTGAACTATTGGCCTGAAAACTTCATGTTTATTAAGTAAATTTAATTCAGCATGTATTGCTTCTTTCCATTTCGACCAATCACATCTATTTTGACATTTTTCAATTGTTTTCGGCTCTCGATTCTTATTTTCCTCCATAATATCAATTGTTACATTATAAGCAAAGATGTCGTCGATGACTATTTTCATTCGATTCCATCTTTTTTCTGTATCAATAAAACTGATTGAGATCTTTTCATTATCATTATTTTCAGGTATCTAAATATTTTCTGGAGATTCATTTGTTGTTATGTCAATAGGCTCTTCAGGAGTTTCTGCCTCCTCAATTGGATTTTTTCATTTCGTTCCATCTTTTTTCTGTATCAATATAACTGATTGAGATCTCTTCACTATCATCATTTTCAGGTACCTGAATCTTTTCTGGAGATTTATTTGTTATTATGTCAATAGGCTCTTCAGGAATTTCTGCCTCCTCAATTGGGTTATCTTGTTGACTGGCTCATTTTCTTTTTCCAGAAATTTTATCTTTGGAACCGATTAGTCTATCACGTTTTAGGTGTACTTTAGATTCATTAGTAGTAGCAAGTTGTCTTACAGGAACATCAATTTAAGTAGGAGCATTTACAGCTGGTATATGTGATTTAGTCACTCTTTTAAAGTCAGTAAATGCATCAGACAATTTATTTGCCAAATTTTGTAAATGTATTATTTTTTATACTTCTTACTCACATTGATTGGTTTGAGGATCTAGATATGTTAAAAATGATGCATTCCACATAATTTCATGATCAAGCTGCTTTGTTTCTCCCCCTAATATTGGAAATATTGTCTCATTAAAATGATAATCTACATACCGTGCTGTAAATAAATTACTAGTCAACGGTTCAAGATACTTAATGATATAAGGAGATTCAAAACCAGCATATATTCCCAACATTCTTTGAGGTCCCATTTTAGTGTATTGTGGTGGAGCAATAGAAAATATTTGGCTCATGACAATAAACCAATTGTAATAGGAAAATTATATGATGTTGGCCTAATGCATATCAGTGTTACTGCTGCAAAATAGCATGTCTCCAAGCAGAGATTGAGAGTTTTGTTCTCATAAGTAATGGTCTGACTATTAATTGAAAGCATTTAATAAATAATTCTGCAAGACTATTTTGTGTATGAACATAGGCAACAAGTCTTTCAACAGTTATCCCAACTGACATATAATAATCAATAAAAGCTTGGGATGCAAATTCATCTGCATTATCAAGACGTATAAACTTGATTGAATAATCTGAAAATTCATGCACGCAATTTAATTATTTCAGCAAGCAATTTCGCCAAGTTGCAAGTTGATAATAAGTACACATATGACCGTCTTGTAGATGCATCTATCATTATTATAAAATATTTAAATGATCCATATGATGAATTAATGAGCCCATATATATCACCTTGAATTCTTTCCAGAAATGCAGTGGATTCCTATCCGACTTTTGCTAATGAAAATCAAATAATCAATTTACCTTGAGAACAAGTAGCACATGAGAATTCATTAAATTGTAGAATCTTCTGGTACTTTAAAGGATGCCCATTTAAATTATCAATTATTATACGCTTCATAATTGACCCGGGATGACCCAACCTATTATGCCAAATTGTAAAAATATTTTTATCAATGAACTTCTTGTTCATTATTACATGTGCTTCAATTGCATTAATTCTTATGTAATACAAGTCAGAAGATAAAACGGGCAACCTTTCCAAAATTTGTTTTTCATTTGATACTATTGATGTGATATAAAAATATTATGTACCATTGTGATTACAAGTCTCAATATGGTAACCATTATGATGTATATCTTTAAAACTTAGTAGATTCCTCTTTGATTTTGTTGATAATAAAACATTATCATTTATGAATTTTGTTCCATTACTTAAGAGAATATGAGCTCTTCCAAAACCTTCTATCAAGTTTGCATAACCTGATATTGTACTAATATTTGCTTCCATCATAGTCAAATTAGAAAAATATTTTTTATTTCTCAACATAGTATGTGACGTTGTACTATCTGCTAAACATATATCTTCATCATTGTTCTTAAAATTCTCGATAACTGAGAAAAATTCATATTCTTAAAAATAAATAAATAAATAAATTGCAATAAACAATTATAAAAATATATTATTTGGTAGAAGAAATTCCAAATAGATAACAACATTTAACAAGAAACATAGTAAACTAAATCAAAATATCGCCTCAAACAAACATAAATAAAATATTTGGCATAAATTTTATTTCATAATATGGCTGCTTCACTTTTAAGTATTTCTATGGATAAATTTTCTCATTATTTTGCTCGAAAAAGTCCATACCATCTAAGTGTGTCTTGTCCAATTGGTCAAAGAAGAAGTCATCATCTTGGTATGCAAAGTTTGTTGCTTCTGTATTTTCTACCAAATTTGCTTCAACATACTTCTTTTTCTTCTTTCGGGAGGCTTGATATAAATCAACTAGATGCTTAGGTATACGACAAGTACGTGAACAGTGTCCTTTCATACCGCATCTAAAACATAAGTTTTCTTTTTTATACTTTGAAATCTTCTCTTTTCTCATCACTTTGCACATTTTTATAGAAATTACCATGATAATGACCACCATTACCATGGCCACAACCGCACACACGACTATTAGATATTGTTGCATTCACTTCAAGAAGTGCAACAGAACCAGCTGGACAAGATTTGTGATTTTTCATCAAAAGTTCATTATTTTGTTTAGCTACAAGAAGACAAGAGACCAACTCTAAATATTTTTTTAAAGCCTCGTTCACGGTATTACTGCTGCAAGAGCACATTCGAGGCATGAAATTTAGAAAAAGTTTTCTATAACATATCATCATATGTAATATTTTCTCTGTATAACTTCAATTGAGAACTTATTTTAAACATTGCAGAGTTATACTCACTTAATGATTTATAATCTTGTAGCCACAAGTGCATCCAATCATATTGAGCCTTTGCAAGGATGACAGTTTTTTTTGTCATACCTTTCCTTCAAATTTTCCAAAGAATAAGAGGGTGTTTTACGATTAGGTATTTAGATTTTAAACTCTCATGAAGATGATGACGAAGAAAAATCACGGCCTTAGTCTTATCTTGATTAGACACATTATTTCCTTTTTTTTATAGTATCACCAAGATCATTTGCATCAAGATGAATTTCAGCATCCAATATCCATGACAAATAGTTTTTTCCACTAATGTCAAGAGTCATAAACTCTAATTTTGTAGAAAATCATCATTAATACTATTAAAAAAAAGATTAACCAAATGAGAAAAATAATAATAATATCTAGTTATATCTGCCATTAATGTATGCTATGATTATATTATAGTAGTTATATTAGTATTTAAAAATAATTATGATATGAATAAAAATAACATATGAACAATTTATAAAATTAAATAATATGCATATTTATAGACATGTTTAATGAGACAATATATTTGTAAGTTATAAATAATCAAATATTAAATATTCTCATATTAAAATAACAAATATATGTAATCATAATTGTTACATATATAATATGTATATATTATAACATGTGCATATAATATAGTTTCAATTAATATTTTACGTAATAATTTTCATTTAATATTTTAATTTCAATTAATTATTAGGTCTAATTATATATATTTAAGACATATTGACAAATCCATTAATAAAATTACTAATACTATATATATATATGTGTGTGATAAAATATATTATAAACTCATAAATAAATAAATATTCAAATATTATACACATAAATAATATATCAATATCAATAAGGTAATAAGGATAAAAATAATGAACAAGAAACCAAACAATGATTAAAATACACAAGGATAAAATAAATAATATATTTCCATTAATTTATACACGTATTATATTAATATAATTGCACAAGAATTTTTATGTAAGAAATAATGTAAAACATATATATTTATTTAAGTACATAAAAATATCATGGATGCAAGATAAAAAAAAAATACAAACAAGGTCGTTTATGTTGATTATAACTAGTGTAAAGATTAGTAACCAACCAACCAATAATAATAATAATAATAATAATAATAATAATAATAATAATAATAAAACAATAGATAATAAAAACCATTTCAAACTTTTGACATATAAAACAATATATACAAGTACAAAGAGAAATGTTTAATTCATATAAAACTTTTCTTATAGATAAAGAGAATTATTTAAAGATATAGATACATTGCACATAGATATATAGCATAGTAAAAATTGAAGATAAACAAGAAACTCAAACCTACCTTATTACCTTAAAAAATTTTGTATTGATAATACGTTATGAATTTAAACAAAAGAAACTCTAGAAAAGAGTAAGAAGGTGAGAGAAGAGAATAGATATTACAGAAAATATTTTTCCATTTGTTTGTTCATTCACCAAGTCTCTATTTATAAACTTACAAATGAAAGAAGTTACATAATTTAATTTTGTAATTCAAATCACAAAATAACTACACAATAAAGATAGAAAATAATGGGATGAGAGGTTATGAAAATATAGGTATAGGAGTTATTAACATTCATTGGTCAATACAAATCTTCATAAAAAGTTTACTTAAATTAATAATTTTTACTTAATATTTTTTAAAATTGCCCTAAATTAATTACTATCTTAAAAATGCAATTCAAATTCATACTACATAATACTTTTATAAATACTTACAAATTTCAAGATTAATTTAAAACAATAGTTAGAAAAAAAATTATTTTTTATTGATATAAGTGATAAACATAATAATAATGGAATATATGAATAAGGGTAAAATTGTAATTGAGCATAATAACTACACTTCAAAAAAAGAAAGTGATATATAATTTCAGACGGATAAAAATGGAAAGCGAGTCTATCTTTTCCAGATGGATGGAGTAGTATTTAAATTGAATATGATACAGTTGTAAAAATATCTCCAACAATGCTTCATATCTCACTCCCTATTATATTATAAAAAATCAACTCTCTATTTTAGTTTGTTTTGAAAATTGTATGCACTCCAACAATACTCTTTATCTCTCTCTCTATTTTAATTTTTTATTAATAAAATTATCTAGAAAAAAATGAAGAGAGAGAGAGTAAGACAAAAAAAAGAAGGAAAGAGAGAGAAAAGAAAAAAAAAAGAAAAATAATAAAATATTACTTAGAAGCTCATAGTAGCTCTTAAATTTAATGAGAAAGAATGCAAATTTTAGATAATAAGATAGATAAGTAGGAAGATAGAAAGGTTGTTAAAAGAAACAAAACTCTATAAATTTAGGTAAAAAAATAAATATAAAGGATATTGGGGATGCTCTAAATGATTGGAACTTAATTAAATCCCCTTAATTAACTAATATAAATTAATAAAAAGATTGTTGCTCTCACTTAGGAGAATGTAAGAGGTTTGGAGTTTTCTCACCACTATCCACCAATATTGGTGGGAGTTTAATATATGTATGATATGTGTAAATAGATGGCTACCCCCTATATAGCCCATAGCTGATTGAGCCTTCTAATGAACTAAAAAATAGAAAGAATTGTGATTAAGCAAGAAAATCTTCTTAAACGAAAGACCTTCAAACTACCAATCAATGGCTAGGCCACCAAGCAGGTTTTTTAGAGGGATTTTGACACAAACCCCTCATTTCATAAGATAATTTAAAATTTTAACACATTAGTTTCATTTTCATAACTATGAGATGGCCAAGAATTTTTTCTACTAATCCTCAATTTTTTCCCTAATATTTCTCTCTTCTTTTTCTCTCTTTTCATCTCTTTCTTCTTCTTCTTCTTCTCCCAACACCATTACTAACTCCATCCATTTCCCAAACGACATTTGATCATCACAAAAATCGAACCACAACTATTTTTCCACATACTCATCACTCTAGTGACATTAGTTTTTTCAAAATCCAACAAGATTTATGAGATCAACGAGGAGAAAATTGCGCATCATGGCTGCCCTCCCCTTTCTCCTATTTTCTGACTTTCTTTTGCAATTTTGACATCGAAAATGAACTCAAATGGTTAAAAAATCTTGAACTAGACAGTTTGAACTAAAAAAACCATTGTTTGAGAGCTCATCGGGAAATGAAAAATCGGATGTCAAGCTGCCCTTTCTATTTCTCCTATTTTTTGGCTTTATTTCTCATATATAACACCAAAATAGAGTCAAATGGTCAAAAACCTCGAAATGGACAGTTTGAGCTCTGGAAATTATAATTTGAGGGCTAATCGAGAACAATTCATTTACTTATTATATATATAATCTATATATAACTAACATATAATGTTTTATGCAAGATAAATTGAAACAGCATGAACTATTATAACTTGGTTATATATAGGTTATATGTATATTATATGTGTCTATAGATATAATCCATATATAGTCAACATATATATAACACAATTGAAGCCAATCAAATTTATTGTATTAGTTGTTTCAAACCAAGATGGATGTATTGTAGAAAATTAATTAGTTTATGATTTGGAATTAGAAAAATTAAATTAGGTGCAATTTAAATAAAAAATAAATATAAATTTTTAATAAGTTAATGGAAAGTGGAAATCCAAAGCAAATCTATTATAGGAATTAATTAGTTTAGGGCTTAAAATTGAAGAAATTAAAATATAGTTATGGATTAAATTACAAAAGAGAAAAGAATGAAGACTAAATTGAAATTTTGGCACAATTAATAACTAAACAAAATTAAATATAAATTGTAGTAAATTATTATATTATTACTATCTCATATAAATTATTATAAATAAACACTATGATTAATTAACATATGTTGGAAAAATTGTGATTATGAACCATTTTGAGAGGATTGTTCGGTTGGATCTCACAACTCGGTTTTGGGAAAAAGACCTGGATATATGTTCTTTGACATGAAGACTATGAATTAATGTATTCATATGCTCAAAATGGAAAATGTATGAATAGAAATTGAAGCTCAAAGTAAGCTCCATGATAAGGAGATTTAAAGGTGGAAAGTGAGTGGAAGTTTGTCCCGCATCACTAAGAATTGAAGTTGGACTTGTGTTTATATATAGAAATGTTTTCTTACATGGGTAAGAAAAGTAGAATGGAATGCTCTCTCTCGCGCGCTCAGGTGCAGGGGGGTGCAAATCCATGGGCCGGGATGGGCCAATGCGTGGGTGCGCGACCTGCGTACACGAATGTCGGCCCAAAATCTCGTGGTCCTGAACAAGCCCAATTTTTTCAATTTATTTTTTTATTTCTGGAAAAATTTGGCAACACTCCCGTGTTGATCCACACGGTTGGCAT
>CATIWF010197941.1:0-22457 GCA_949630135.1 Balakata baccata
AAGGAAACTGGCTCAAGATGAATGTGAGAATGAAACAGTTCATTATCAATTGAACCAACAGCAAACCATCTAGACATAGCATGATCTGCATATACAATCTTTCCACTCCTGTCGATGTTCGAAACCTGTGACCTCAAACTCGGATTTCTCTTGAAGAGAGGAGCAAGCAACTGTGGACTCAGCGATGGCCTCCCCTTATCCAGTGAATGCCGCTTGTGTGGAGGAATGTAAGCCATTGGACTGACAGCAATTCTGTTTGACCGAATGCCAATGAGAAACAGATATAGCATATGGAACTGAGACAATAACAAAATGACTCGAAAGGAAAATACTTTTAACAAAATCCACAGAGCATTTTAACAACGTATAATTTGATTTAGTGATTACAAAAATGTAGAATTCATGGTTGCTGAAAAAAAAATTCATATTTTTCCTCCTAATTTACATTGATTCAATATTTTCTCTTCATTTTCTGCAATTAATTATGTCCAATCAAATACAGAAACAGTGAATTATGACATTATACAATATATTGCAGTTGCCGTAAACCCACTACCCAAGCTAAATGATCAAGCGCAGCCTTCAAGCTAGTTAAGATGAATTCCATAGGAAAAGGCAACCCAAAAAAAAAACTTCAAAAACTGTTCGTGTAGTTCTCAAACAGATGGACTGAACACCACTTCAAGCAAGAAAGAAATGTGCCATTCTATCTAAGGAAACATCAGTAGATCAAATTTCAATCTCCCAAACACATACTTGAGACAGCAAGATAATAGACAAACCTGAATCAGTGTTGGGCGAATGAGAAAAGAAAAGAAAAAAAATGCAACCAGACAATCAGATAATCGCTGTGTTTAAACGATGCCAATTAAGTCGAAAGTCGCAACCCAGAAATGAGAAAGCTCAAACGGTGGCCTCTGCCCACTTAGCAACAGGCCAGAACGGGAATATATATACAAGAATACATCAAAGGACGCCCAGTTAATTAAGCTACTTCGACAAGAAGGGGATTTCATCAACTTCGCCAAGAGGGTTAGTTAGAAAAATTACTAGGTAGAGAGTGTTTAGGATTGCTGGAAACAGGTTTTAATAATTAATATTATAATTAATATCAATAATTAATATTAATAAATAAAGTATTAATAAAATATTAATATATTAATAAATATAACATAAATATATTAATAATTAATAAAAATAATTAAAATTTAATAAAATTTAAAGACGGGTTGGTGGATCGAATCATCAAGTTCAATTGAAATATGATCTAGAAAGGAAAATCATTTGTCATTTGTTGGTTATTAGGAGCATCCTAAAAACGTCAATTGAAATATGATTACACAAGGAAAGACGTGATGCTATATGCAAAATGTAAGCAACGAATTTTTTTATTTAATGGACTGAATTTTTTTAATTTTTTATAAATTTATTTTTTTAAATTTATTTTTAGAAAAAAAATATATATTTTTCTATTTATATTAAACGCAGCTTTTAAAACTAAAAAAATTAAGAAATACATAATTTTTTTCGAAAAATATTTTTCTGAAATCCAAATATTCTCATTAATTAAAATAAATACAATATATGTACATATTATTTAATATTTAAATTAATTAATAAATAACATAATAGACTTAATCTATCTAATAATTTATTGGGTTCCTTGATTAGGGATGTCGATTGGATCTGCATTCGTAGAGTTTCAATCCGAAATTGCCCCCGAATGGAACTGATTTTTTTACCATTGACCGGATTTGGATCGGATTACGGAAAAAATTTGAAATTTGATTTTCGAGAACGGATCCAAATATATTTAATATAATATATTTTCAATATATATAAATATATAATATTTATTTATATACTTATTTATTATATATATATATATATATATGATAAACATCTTCAATCATACTTTTATATAACTATATAAATATTTTTTAATAAGTATCTTCAATTATACTCTTATATAAATAATATTTTTACAATAGTATAATCATATGTGTAGAAGCTTCTATTATATATATATATAAAATATTATTACAATAATTTTATAATACCATCTATATATATAAAAGCTTTTCATTAATCCAAAATTTGTAACAATTTAATTATATGCTTAAAAAATTAGGATATATTCTTATCATAGTTAAAATCCTTAACATTTAATAAAATTAATTTATATTTAAATCATAGTTAAAATAGCTAAAAATTATTCATATTGAAAAAATTGTACATTTGTAGTAACAATTTCTACAAATTAAATAGTTTATTCAAAAGATTTTAAATATTTTTAAAAATTTTAACATTTGCAATAATAAATTCTATTTTAAAAAAAATCAATGATTCAAAGAATTATAGAGTAATAGAAAATGTTCAAAATATATATTAGTCATAATAAAAATATGAAATGTAATAATATGCTTTTATAAGTATAAACAAATAAATTATAAAGGCTTTTACTAAAAGTGTGTATATATATATATATATATATATATATATATATATATATATATATATATAACTCTAGTTAATCAATGATTATTTCTAAAAATATAATAATTTAACAAAAATTATAACTTTGTATGAAAGTAGGAAAAATAATTTATTTTATATCAAAACAATGTAAGTGATTGAAAATAAATAAAAAAAGAAATATTTTAAAATATATGAAATAAGAATTAAAAAGTAGAAAACATATAAAAAAAACTTTTCAACAGAGTTGTCTCCACCTATCTCTCCATTTCAGCATTTCTTCCCTTAGCCACCCCCACCTCTTCTAGTCCACAGATAGATAGAGAATAGAGTAAGAAAGCGATTTGACCTAAATGCTAAGTTGCTAACCCCAATATCCCACAATTGCAACTCCCTATTTCTAAAAAACTCTAACATGTTGGTTTGAAAGAAAGCAATTTGCAAACTACCAAGAGAATTTTGATTTGGTTGCCAAATCACAAGGTAAGAGGTTCAAACTCTAGTTGTTTTTGCTTTTAATTTTTTATTTATTTTTGTTGTTGGGTTTCTAATTTTTAGACTTAATCTACCTATTTTCTCGAAATTTAAAACTTAAGTTGTTGGGGTTTTTCATTTGCTCGGTTGAAGCTTCTACTATTGCCATTGAAGGTTGCTGCTCTTCTTTTCTACGATAGTTTAATGTATGAACCATATACAAGAACAATCTTCTTTCTACTCTTCATTGCTCTATGTGTTGTAGTTAGCATATTAAAAAGTTTAGGTAGAGAAAATTTTATCTTGTTCATGTGAAAATTCACAATGAACTGTGAGAAAGATTTTGGAAGTGACTAAAGGATCAAATTCATCTGTAAATCAGCATCTATGTTGAAGTCTAAATTCTCAAGTTCCTTAATGAACTCTATCATCTTGAGAATATGAGCTCCAACATCAGCACCCTCAAGCATTTTGGACCTAAATAATTTATTAGATATTTCATATCTAACGGTCATGCTCGTCTCATCATATAATTCTTTTAGATGCAGAATTATATTGGTAGCTTCTTACATTTATCATGTTGTCTCTAGAGTTCTAAACTCATAGAGACCAATATATAACAAGTAGCTTGGACATTATCATTGTAACACCCCTTACTCTACTCTAGATTAGTAAGGTAAGTGGACATTACCTACTTATATAATTTTTTTTTTTTACTATTTCTATTTCCGTTATTCTTTTTTTTCCTTACAAAAATATTTAAATGTCCAAATAAATAATTCAAACACACAAAAAATCATTATCTGACATTTTATGATAAAATATATATTTACAGTATTATTAATCTCATAGTATTCGCGTTTCACACCTCAATATATATTTTACATGGTAGGAAATCGCTAACTGAATTACGAAGTTTTTTTTTTAAATATACCAAAAATCACTTGGGATTCTAAGCTACTTTGCGTCTAGATTCCTTCTTCTTCTGACAGCTATCCAAAATATATCAAGTCTTTTAAACCTGTGCTAGGAAATTACCCGCTCTAAACTACTAACTTAGTGATACTTCAAAAAATAAAAATCATACATACGTTGCATACGTTGCATATACAGGTGTTATACATGTCATAATAGTAATACAAAAAGCTACAAATAATATTCCACATATATTCATAATTTAAATATATCATGTGAATTTAATTTAAAGGAATGCAAAATCGTGCTTTTATTAACTTTATTCATATTATTGTTTTTTTTCCCATATTATTTTTAGTCAAGCTCATATCACCTGTGTCTGAACCCGTTAATAGAAATATAGAGATTGTCATTCCCCGCCTTTTAAAGTATTGTCATTTTCGGCTTTTTATTTATTGTCATCACTAGCTTTTTATTTATTTGCCATTATCGGCCTTTTTCAATTTTGCCATTTCTGGCTTTTTAACAATTTATTGTGCGCATTTTCTTTTCTCCTTTTTGGTATACCAAACTATCCTCTATTCTTGTTCAATGCTAGGTGTATTTGAGCTTTAACATATTTTCTTGTTATTATTTCTAGATTATTAATATATATATATATATATATATGAAATTCCCATAAGTACAAGTGAAATCAAAATTACCAACAATCAATCTATACAAATCATGCCACATAAAGAATACCACAATACAAATTTTATTCACATGGAAAATTTCGGCCTTGGATTTGTACCCCAATTTCGGCCCATATCCACTAGATTTCAAACTTTATAGTCTTTTAGGAATATTTGCCTTATTGTCTTATATTTAATTTTCAATAAAAATCACTGGAATCCGAATTTTTTACTAAAAGTTATGACCAAAATACTGAGTAATGTTCCAACAATTTTCGCCCAGCATTTTGTAGTAATCTTAAGTCCAATATATTGTAACTGATTTTTAACATAGATGCATGCAGAATTTCAATTCATATTCTTCATAACATTTTTAACATTATGTGTTAGCTATCATTTCCAATTGGTTTCATGTCAATATAATTAGCACAACCTAAGTTATGGTCAACTTTGCTAAGGTTGTTCCAATGCAAGTGCAATAGGGCACTTATAGGATTCTTTGCAACTTAACTAATTTCATATCCTAGGTAATCAAGCTTATACCCCAAAATTTTCAAATCACATATACATTCATAAAACTCACAATTTCATACTAATTTACCACAAAATACTATTGACAAATATTTTTCACATATAGCATTTCAAGTCACATGCATAACATACATTTCACACAAATTTACAATTTATGGTATGTAAGATTTTTATCCAAGAAGCACTTACCTATACAGCCCCAAATCCTTCTCTTTTCCTTCCTTTTCTTATCTTGCTAGGTATCATTTTCCTTGCCTTTATCTACCTCTTAGTGGCTACTTATTTGTCCTTAATAAAAAGAAAATAATATGTCACAAAATGACACATTCAATCATTGTTTATATATGAACAATATATTGTGTTCCTAATGTTCATCTACCCTTTTCCATAACTTTATTTCCTCCTCTTTTCACTTTATTTGTGTTCATTTTAACCTAATGTCGTTCTCTCCATTTAGGATAAACAAAATAGCCCCCTAACATTCAAGCCCTTTTCCATAACATCCACCATCTTCTAGTCACATAACCATCATCTAACACTTCTAATCATCTTCAATATATTGTGTTCCTAATGTTCATCTACCCTTTTCCATAACTTTATTTCCTCCTTTTCACTTTATTTGTGTTCATTTTAACCTAATGTCATTCTCTCCATTTAGGACAAAAAAAATAGCCCCCTAACATTGAAGCCCTTTTCCATAACATCCACAATCTTCTAGTCACATAACCACCATCTAACACTTCTAATAATCTTCCCCTCTAATTCCTCTTCATAGGGAAGCCCCTTACTCATCTAATTAGGTTATGTTTCTTTAGTTTTCAAGATACAAAATCAACCTCCATAACCACCTAGGCTCAATTCCATCACTTTCCATACGTAAACCAACTCTTATCCATCATTCCAGCACATCACAACACAAGTTAACACAACTTCAAGCAAACCTTAGTTTACCAATTTCAACCACATCAATCAACCATAAGAGGCTTAAATACATGTAAAAAAGTTGAATTTAAGAAGAACAAACTTACCTTGATGATTCTCTAGTGATGAGCAAATTTCCTTCCTAACTCACTTTAATGGTAGAATTTCTCTTTCTTAAATTCTTCTTTTCCACTCTTTTATAAGCTTGATGGAATAAAAAATGGAGGCTTAAGGCCAAAAAGCGGTAAGGATAATGGTGAAGGGTTTTGGTTGGATAAATGAGAAAAAATGCCACCAAAATTGACTTTTATATTAGGGTTTGATTGATGGATCCCACTAATTAGCTTAATCTCACCTCCTATTGGTCCATATATTTAATTAATCTTAATTAATGCTTAATTGTAGAAAATTTCCCTAATTTTTTCCAACAAATTCGATAATACCGATTTTGTCCGTATGGTGATTTTAAAATTTTCCCTAATTCGAGCACAAATATTTTAATTCTCATTCACCAATATTCTCACTTATTTTCTCTTATAATTTATAATTTTTTTATGGGTCCAAATTTAGACTCTGATTGAACCGGTGCGTCCGATTATAGTCATGCGAGATTAGGATCTAAATTGCCTGATGTTACAATCGTCCTTCCACTTTTCAAGTATTATTTGCTCTTCTTCACTAGCCTCTTTAGGTAAGACTAGGAATAAGAGTATCAAGGACATACTCAATTCACTCAAATTTGAGAACAATTCTCAAGTTCTAAGCCAATTCATAAAATTTAGCCTAATGAGCTTGTTGACATCTAGTATGTTTCCAATTGGGTTACTTATTTTGTGTATTGTCATATTATCTACAGAAATAACAAATTAATTAGTTATCAATTATGTGCAACTTCCAATATGATTTTGGTTTTTAAATCAAATTGGTACTCTCACTAATTTGGCACTACTCACACTCCCAAACTGAGTAACGGAAATTCCTGTTTGGTAGGATTTCTAGTGAGTGATTGGATCTTAAAATTTTAACTTAACTCAAGTTTATATGCTAATCTTAGTATATTAAAATTTTAATAAATAACTCTTATTATATGCATCTCATATACTAATACTTTAGACTACAGGTTCATATGTCATTTTTGGCCCATTATATATATATATAAATCTTTTATAATCTTGCATAGTGGAGAGATATGATATAATTTCATAAATTATATCATTTGTCAACTTAATATTAATTGGAAGATTTTCTGTCTTTAATTATTATGTCTCACTTTTCACATATTGTAACGTTTGCTAATTAGAGTTTATCTAGAATAAGCATGCGAGTAATATTCATAGAAATCACATAAAAGACAATAGGAATAAAATAAAATAAATAATTCAATTAGAAATTAAAATAAATTAAATTAATTGACTAAGTTAATTTGATAAAATTAGACTATATGATTAAATTGTGTTTCAATAAAGACTAGTGATAATAGATAAATTTAAAAGTGTGGAAATAGATAAATGTAAAAGTGTTGAAATAATAATAATAAATTAAAAAAAAGTGGCTGACCCAAAAAAAATTAAAAAAAAAATAAGTGGACAGCTGAAATGAAAAAAAAAAAAAAAGAAGTGGACGGGAGAAAGAAGTATAGGTCGGTGGTGGACAATATTTTGGCCATTTGGCCTTATAAAAGCTTGTCTCTACACTCTTCTCTCAATCCATCTCCATTTTCATTCATTCTTCCAATAGCAACCCCAATTTCATCAATCTATCACTCAAATTTTTCCTCAATTTCACTCCAAATTAAATTGTTCTTGGTAAATAATCGCTTCTCTCTTGCTCTAGTGTTATTTGAAGCTGTTAGGATTATATTGTGACAGTGTCTTGTGTTCCAATTTTGATACCTATAGAAATTGATTTTAGAAAAGTGTTAAACACAAAACTTGTATGTTTATGTCTTAGATTTATAACTATGTAAATAATTTCACAAGATTTGGTCTATAGAAAGAAATATATATAATTGTATGAGCTATAGTTTTGCTTCCTTTTTAATATGATGGAAGCTGTATTTGAGGAAACTCATATAAAAGTTGTAGCCCTCTATGTTATCTAGTTGTATAATAAATTTCATGATCATATCCCTGGTGGATGTAGAGTTATGGTAAAGGGAACCATGACTATCCCTTGATTGAACTATTTCCTTATACTTTTGCAGCTATAACAATTTCGTACTCTATTTTGGGTTCCTTATAGGCCGAACTGGGTGAATGTTAAAACATGAAAGTTTGAGGACTATGTCTTAGATACATATTGGTAAAAATTTCATATTAAAAGGTTGTGTATTTTATAAGTTATGATCATAATAACGGACACTAGTCAGTTGTTGCCTTGTGTTGGATCCGTCACATTGTCACTATGAATTAAGGATGTTAAAGGCAAACTTGCTAAAAGTGGTAAAAATAAAAAATGTACAAAATTATCCTATATGGGTTCCTACAAAGTTTTACACTAATATAATATATATGTTGAAAGATATGAATTTTTAAATTAAGTGTCTCAAAACTGCCTAATGGTAGAAAATAAGGTAAATTTTGGAATTGCACCAAAAAAATTTTAATGCTCCAAAAATTTTGAAATTTTAATATGTCATATTCTTATTTGTTATATTTAATTAGAAATAAGAATCACATAAATTGGATAAGTGTATAGAATGTTATAAAGTTAATAACCCTAGAATGTTATAAAGTTAATAACCCTAGAATGTCACATTGTCACACAGGAGAAACTTTTGTTATTTATTTAAACCATATTAAGAATAAGTATTTTAATAATATACTGGTCAATTATATTTTCAAATTAGGCTCTTAACAAGTTGGATAAAGAGGTAACCATCAAGTTGGATAAGGAGGTGACTATCAAGTATGACAAGCAAGCTCCACAGATTTGGATTTTGTGTAAAGCTCCATTAAAGTCTATACATATTTGCATTTTAGTTCGACACTTTGCATACCTAATTGTGCATGTGCAGGCTTAATCGGTAAATTTTATGTAATGTGGCATAATTTGGAACTTGAAATGATATATTGGATTGTTAATATGTATGCATTGTTGAAAAATGATGAATTTATGTGTTATGGTATATTTATAACTAAGGATTTATATGTGGTTATAGAATGTATAATAACTGTGTATGAGAGTGATGATACACTTGGGAGCATGAAATAATTATTTTGGTATATCTATCTTTGATAATATATATATATATATATATGCCATATAACTATAAAAATTGTGATATGTAAGTAGTTTGCAATATTGTGTGTTAAATTGTTATTCTTATAGTTTTGTGGTAAGTTAGTGTGAAATATTGAGGTTTAAAAATGTATTTAAGGTCTAGAAATTTTGGACATAAATATAAATGCATATGGTTAGGGAATTAGTTAATTTGAGTTAAGCACAAGAGACATCTTGTAATATGTTCACAAGAATAGTCTTGATGAATTTAATCATAATTTTTGTTATGGAAATTGGATTGGTATAAAACAAATTGAATATGAAAGTTAACATACAGTACTAAAAATGTTATGAATAACATAATAGAAATTCAGATTTCAACTATATCCAAAATAAATTACAAAACTCGGATAAGATAATACCAAATTAATGTTGGATAAAATTTGGTTGAACACCTCATGGTAAAATAATTATATTTTTTTGTACAAAACTCGGATTTTGATGATTCTTTTTGCAAATTGAAGCTAAGATAATGACATAAAAGTTCATACAAGACTATAAGGTCTGAATCCAATTAAAAGGAGGCTGAAATTGAAGCCTAATATCAAGGTTGGAATCTGCCATATACAAATAAATATGTATTGCAATTTTTTTCATGTGATATGATGTACATGTGAGATTGTTGTTGGAAAATTTGACTTTATTGGCACATATATATATATATGTGTGTGTGTGTGTGTGTGTGTGTAATATTAAAAAGAAAATTGTGACGGCAATAATGATAATGATGTTGAGTATATTATTGAAGCCCTAATACATTTAGCCTTGAACTAGAATTGTGAATACTTTGACATGTCAATCAGAGGAAAAAGTATATGCGAGCGATACAATTTTAATGCCAGTGATGACACTATTATTTGAAAAACTGATGATGACACTATTATTTAAACAAGCCAGTAATAGTAATATTAAAAGGCCAGTAATGGCAATCCTGTATTTTTATTAATTAGTTCGGTTGCTGGACTAGAACAAAAATATAATGATAATAATAGTAATGTTATAAGTAAATTAAATAAAATATTATTGTATATAAGTTGAATGTGAAACAATTATTTATTTGTTGCATAAAAACCATGTTGGTATATGAAACTTCTATTGTGATATATGTTGTAGAACAAATATGATTATATATGTAAAGTAAAACACTTAGCAATAGAATTTACATGGATTGAATATGAGTGTATACTAAAATGGCATATGCATGTCCAATATTGGTTTGTAAATTGGATATGATAGATGAATAATTTAGGTATGGTTAGGACTTAGAAGTGGTATAAAATATATTGAGAATTGGTTGCATATGATCATATAAGTGTTCTGTGTGACTTCCTTACAATTTGAGAATAAAACTAAAGCATGTTAATATCATTTATTTGGTTAAACAATATGGAATATTATATAATGGTATAATTTTAATTATGTAATTAATTAGTTGTGCAATCGTAAAATAAATATTCAATATAGTAAATAAATATACATGTAATGGAAATAACCATTTAATTAAAATAATAGATGGAAACAAATTAAATTAAGATAATATATGGAAATTAATTGAATGACATGAGTTATAATTATATTATGGAGTAAGTTAAATTAATAAATGAGATATATGCTGTCATGAAAATATGATATAATCATATATAACAATATGTTCATTCTTTAATGACACATACATTATTATTGTGATATTTGACATCAAATATATATCATATTTTTATGTGACTGTATATAGAACTTAAATGCTTATATGTACTATTAAGTTAGATATAACTTACCGTGAGTTTTTCTCAAGTAGGAAATGAAGCTTGTAGATATTAGAACTTAAAGTTAATCAAGAAGAGCCCGAACCCATATCAAAGGAGACACTGAAGACCCGACCATTTAGTCGGTTACTTTGTACTTTTGTTATGATTTTAATCATGCATATGAGTTTAGATAAAATGTCTTATATATATATTAAAAATATAATTTGTAGATGGAATTATTCAAAATGTGAATAAAAGAAGTTATATCAAATAATATGTATGTATACAGTATGAGGTAAGAAAGTAATTAAAAAATGTATACCTAATATGATATAAACAGGCAAATAAAAATAAGAATAATAAACGGAAAAAAAAAAATTATTCGGTAGAATCACCTAGGCGAGTATGTAGCATTTCACTTATATAGTGGGATTATTCCCATTATATAGGTGGGGTGTTACACATGCATTCATTTTTAGCATATATATATATATATATATATATATATATATATATATATATATATATACACACATATGAAAATAAATAAATGAACTCAGATGATCATAGATTATCTATGGGCCCAATACTAGTCACAAGGATTGGACTGGATTTGGAGTAATCCTATTCACAAAAACAAAATAAAGTTCTTGGCCTTCAAGCTCCTATTGGTTCCTTGAAAAAATTTTGGGCTTTCATAATTTTGTATTTCTCCAAATTACATTAATTATCATTGGCATGTTGATGTCAACTCAAGATTTAATCCGCAAGTGCACGAGCCAATTGTAGAATGACAAGTGTCCTCCTGGAGTCGATCTCACAAGGAATCACTAGCTTAAACTCCTAATTACTTTAATTACCAATAAACACAAAATGCAACCTAAACACTCTAATCCATTTGATTTAATTTTAATTAAAAATGAAATTAATTAAATAATAAATTAAAGAATAAAATCAATGGACAAAGTGGGTACCCGGTTTTGCTCACCCAATTTGGCATTTCCTCTCTAGCATTAAATTCATAGAATTAATATTTTATGGCGATCACCTTATGCATTAGCTAATCAAACTAATGAATTAACTAATGTTCAATCAAATTTTTAGGTTAGATTAAAGATGATGTGTCTAATAATCAAATCCTAACATATTCATTCCTATTCAATCATTGTTGGCCAATCAATCATTAAATTAGAAATTAATTAAGTGCAATTAAATTGAAATGGAAATAATGAATTCATCTAACAAAATAATGGAAGTTTATTACAAAATTCGAATTGCTAACCGGGCTCCCAAAAAGAGTTTAGCCTAACATGAATACTAAACAAATCGATATAATATTCATAGTCAAACAAATATTACAGCAGAAGAAAAAGTTATGATGTTCCCTTAAATCTTCAAATTTGGAAATTGGAGGTTGGTGGTCTCCAATCCTTCAAGCCCAAGTCAAAATAATCCTCAAGAGCAAAAATAGTTCTTTCCTCTAACAACTGATTTGCTGGAGAATGAGATTGCCTACTAAGAAGTCTCTTGTGTGTGCTGAAATTTAAAGAAGAGGATGAAGAAATTCGAAATCCTAGAATGCGTCTCTTCCAAATCTAAGAGAAAAAGATGAAATAAAATGACTAAACTTTTGTTCTCCACTCTCCCCCCTCTTCCAAGATGTGTTATTTTCCTTTTATAGGAGTGAAAAACTCTAAATGAGTTGATAAAAATCAGGTTTGATAGCTATCCACATGATCTGCACTATCCAGTCATCGCGTGCATGTGATGGGGGTCGCACTCGTGACAGATTGCTGCTGACTTCTCCTGTACAGGCGTCGCTTACACACGATGGGCGTTGCGCGCGCGATAGATTGCTCATTGCCTTCACCCCGTCACGGCCAAGCGATGGTCGTCACGAAGTCGCGATGAACTCTTCTTCACACATCAATTTTTCTTGCTTCCTCAACACCTCCAATGGACTCCATTGTCATCCAAAGCACCTTCCACAGCTCAAATCAAACATCAAAACAATTCCTTCATGCTACTTTCTACCACCTAAAACCTAAAATCATGAAAAACACAATTAGATATCAAATTTATCCATAAATCACATAAAAATAAGAAAACTAAACAACTAAAAGCACTTATAAAACTATAACAAATATGAACACATCAATTATGACCAAGAAAATGATAAATATGTTAAAAGAGGGTACAATGCATATGTAAAGCTTGAGTTGTGAGCTTAGTTGTGACCTATTTTGGAGGATGATTTGAGTTGTATGAACTTGAATCTAAATGTGTCAAATGACCATTAATGATTTCTATATATGTTTAGGAAATATTTAAAAGTGAAATTTAGACAAAATTCGATCATTGGAACAAGTTATGTCCTTTTACAACTAGCATCACAACTATGCTGAAAACTGTTATGACCTTGAAAGATTTGTTCATAGCCTATTTTTTGGCAGAATGGTGTACGGGCAAACGCAAATTTGTCATGGCCGTGAAGGGTCTGTATAAATAAGTTTTTCATGTGTTTTAACTCATTTTAACCGAGATTTCAAAGTCTCAAATCCCTAGATATACCCCCTAAATCTCTAAAATTAATCTTCCACATGATCTTTAGTGAGTTTTATGCCCCTAAAACACAAGATTTACCATTCAAGAGTAAGAGTTAAGCATGAATTTGAGAGATTTTCTAAGGAAGAAGATGTTGGAGAGAGAAAGTGTGTAAATTGAGGAAACTCGGATCTCCTACCAAATCAACCTTATTTTCTTCCTTCTTCGAGTAAGATTTCATATTTCCCCTCTTCTTTTAAAGAGTTTATAGTTGATTGAGTTAATTTACCTGAAATGGATAAAAACCTAATTATAGATGAATATGTTTGATATGAATTTTGAATATTCTTTGGAGGAAAACTCTTATTAAGTCTAGTTTGAATTGAATAATATGTTAATTGATGAATTTAAGTAAAAAAGAACCTAACTTAAGGGTTTTTGAGTTAGAGTTTGGAATATATGGCTTTATATAGTCATAGATATTGATATATGGTTTGGATTAATGAGAAATAGTTGTGATTATATATAAGAGATATCTTTGGAAGGTGAAATTAACCACCAAAGAGGCTAAGCAAACTTAAAACTTTGATTTTGAGTTGACTCATATAAGGTAAGTACACATATGCATTTTAACTTGTTAAAATGAAATGATAAAATGTTTAATAGAATGAAATGATGATAATTGATATGTTAATTAAAGATAATTGGCATTTCAGAGAGAAAAAGAAATATATAATCGGTTAAACATGTCTATAGGTTAAGAATGATATATGAGGAGAAAATTAAAGTTAAAGTTAAATAAAGTTTTGGCATGCTAAACGCGCTTAAAACCCGGAATGAATAAGTATATGACTAGTTTGTAATGAACTAGGTTATCTAAAGATTGGATGACATGTTAAATAACTTTAGTAAGAAATGACTGATATTGATTAAGATTAAGGAAGAAAGAATGAACTAAATGAGTAATTGTGAATATATCTATATGAGAGTTTTCATAAATAATGGCCTGTAGAAACTTGAACAATATGTACAATTCCTATAAAAGGTAGGCTATGACCTAATATTCTAGGTATAAGAGTTATTATTAATAAAGTATATAAAATGAAATAGAGAAATTGTGAAACATGGATTCACTATATGGTAGATGGATATGAATAAAATATTTGAGATATTCATGTAATAAGAATATTTGTTAATTGGTTAAATGTATATATAAGTTTATCGGGCCATTAACTCAATTGATTGTAAAGTAGGATCAAAGCTTATATTAAAAATTTATAATTGGCAGATGTACAAGTTTGATGAAGGCACTTAAAGTGCTTGAAAGGAATGACTTAATAGAGGTAAGTTTCTCCAATTGAGAACTTATGAATTGATGAGGTATATGTATACGTGGAATATGTATCTATGATGTTACTTGATTGTGATTGGTATGTCATGTATACAAAGATGATTTTGCATGTCGATAGGAGTGGCTACACTTAGTTAGCCTTAGTGTTTTGTTTGTAGAATTGTGAATTTTGATATTAATATAAAACATGCAATCTTGCACAATTGGTACATATTAATAGACATGTGAAATGAAAAAATTATATAGATAATAAAGCAATATTTTAACATGATTTAACGTGAGTGTTGATAGGTGGGGTGGCATTTGGATCACCATAAAAACTATTGTGTCTGATATGCATGAAAAGATGTTAAATTTGATGTCTAAAAATGGAAATATCAATTTTCATAATTAAGTTATAAGTTATTATATGATATGTAACATGCCAAATTATATTTATAAACTTGAATATCCATGAGACTGATATGTGCTATGCATATGGATTGAGGCATGTAAGAATATAATGGAAATGAAAAAGTAATATAGTATTAAATGTCCATTTCTCTATCCGGGGACTACTTTAGGGAAAATGATGCATCATGAAAGAGATAAGCGATACTTATCAACGAGATGTATGAGAGAGGATCAGGTTGATTAGCCTTGGACTGGGTGGTCTTGTTCCTGGTACTCATATTTTTATACTCAATCAGGTTAGCTGAGCTTCGGTTTAGGTGAGCACGCTTGACTTGAAAGAGCTCGAATGAGCATACAAATTACAGAGTGAGTAGATTGTCTAGCCCTGGACTGGGTGCGCCTACTTCACACCCCGTATTCGGTCAGTTTGGGAATGAGACTTGAGTTATTGATACTATGAGAACTTGGGCTATTTGTTAAAATTGATATTGGAAAAAGAAAATGAAAAAGATAGACAAAGTTGAGAACAAGAGAAATATATAACAAGAAAAGATTATAGAAGTATAAGATATGTAATATGACATAAACATAGTTATTGCATATAGATGCAACATATCCTATTTTCCTTAAACATAATTTACATGCTTATATGTCATGATAGTTGATATGTGTAAATAATGATTTATACATAAGATATATGAATAATAAATGAGTAATAAAAGAATTGTGATGATTATCTCGGGATATAAACACATAAAATATTTTCATGACGGGATAATATAATAAAAAAAAGATATGTATTTTATTAATGAATTGAACATGCATAAAAAAGACATAGATTAAATATGTATTATTTATATGAGCATGACATGCCTTAACATTTTTATGATTATATGATTTGAATATGATTGCAACACTAAAATATTTATACGTCATAAATTATATGATTTCATACTATGTATGTTAAGCATATGTGTATTACTAAGCTATGAAAAGCTTAGCGTGTTTATTTATGCATGTAGGTTATTGAGCCAGTATAATATCATAGTAGTAGTTGATAGTGGAGGTGCTATAGCCCATGCGGAGTGGAGACAATATAGGTCCAGGTTAGACCGGATACATACATATCATGCATTTCATTTATAAGAATGTAATTAATTATAATAATTACTTTGTAAATATGTAAACCGATGTAAAAGATAGATAAATCTCAACTGAGTATAGTAAATATGCATGGAATGAGGGCCTTATAGGCTCATGATATCATGTGGTAAAAAAATAATAACAGATGAATATAAACCAATGATCACTGATATAAGATATACTGGATACGTTGGATAAGTAAATCCAACAAAATATACATACACATAATATAGTATTGTATAAAAAAAATTTAGAATTCGATAAGATTTATAATTGTCTTTATGCATAGCACTTTCTATGTATTATGAGACTTACTCATAATATATGGGTGAATGTTACAATTATAATATATAATAACCTTTTTCTTTAATTTTTCAACTCTTAAAATAACTAATTTTATTTTTAAAATTTTTAAGTATATAGTGAAATTGATTATATATGCTTAATTAAAAATAAATTATCAATATTTAATAAAAGATAAAATTGGAAATTAATTGTTAAATCTATGGATTGTGGTCATTAAACTAAACATGAGTATACGAGAAATTATATAATCAATTTATAAATTTTATAGTCAAACTAAACAATAAAATTATCAGAATCTATAAATTTTAAATTCCCTCCATCCAAACGGTATCGGAGTCTATTTTATTATTTCTAACTATTAACAATAACTTTTTTGAAAACAATAAACGATGTATTTGAAATTATTGTTGAATGTTTTAAAAATAAATTTTAAATTTTTTTTATTTAATTGACTGATTTTTTTAATTTTTTATGAATTATTTTTTTCAAACATTCTTATGAATAAAATATATATTTACCTGTTTTTATTTAAAAAAATTTCAAAACTAAAAATAATTAAAAATATCAATTTATTTAAAAAAATTGAGAATAGAGTGTACTTCTATTTAGTACAACTCCTCCCATGAAACTTATTTTAGAATAAATTAAAAAAAAATTAGGAACTTTCTATTTTATTACTGTTATAGTTAATTTTTAAAAAAATTTGAGTTTAATTATATGTATTTTAGATCTTATAATAAATTTTATTCCGAACTTAAGTCATGATGATATAGAAAATAATTAAAAATATAAAATAATTATGTGAAAAAAATTGCCACATAGATATAAAAACTAAAATGATATCATTTTAAAAACAATGTTTATTGAAATAGATTCATGAATTTGCTTCTCAAAATCGTCACTTTCTCAAAATAGATCCCAACATAATTTGTCTCTTTTTTAATCAAATAATATCATTTTAGTTTAGGTTTGATAAGTAATTCGATGTACAAAACAGCTCCGTTGTTGTTTATATGTCAATGTGACTGTTTTTTCTATATCAGATCCACTGTATTTTTCATATTATTATTTTATATTTTTAATGTCTTTTCATGTTATTGCTACATAGATTTGGAATGAATAACAGTCTATCTGAAACAAAATTTATTATAAAATTTAAAATATATATAATTAAATTTAAAATTTTAAAAAATTGATATAAAGTGACGAAGTTTTTTTTTTTAAGCCTTTATTTTATCCTATTTTACATTCAAATATTCATTTTCATTTTTTTAAAAGACAAGTAGTCATATGTTGTATGTTATAAAGAGAGCATGCGTGTGGGGACAGAAGCACGGATTTGGGCGGAACCCACACAGGGATTTTTAAATTAAAAATGTAAATATATTGTAAAAAGCAGTGTGGTGTACTGTCCTCGTCTGTCCATATGAATTGTTGACGTCACATATATAGATACAGACATGATACTCCATCAAAGCATACCCCCGTCACGTGACACAATGGCCCCGTCCGTACACTTTTTTCTCCGTCTCTCTCACTAACAGCCTCGTGCTTCCCACGTGAACCCCCAATTCCCCTCCTCCTCTGTCATTTTGCATGTTTTTCTGTTTCTGATTTCCATTCCGACTCCGTCATACATTAGCACGACGCTAACACGTGACATCTCTCTATTATCAAATTTATCTCTCTTAACCTTTTATTTCTATTTTTTAATTGGAGTGCTACCGATATTTAATGCAAAAATGGTATATATTTCTTTTTTATAAACCACCAATTTCTATTATAAAAATATTAATGAAATATGGTATAATTCATTTATAATAAATAAATAAGTACAGATTTATAAAGAAAGATGACCAAATTATAATTTGAGTTTGACAAATACTTCCAATAATAATAGCAATAAGGATTTAGTGTTGATAAAGAAAAAAAAAGATTTTTGTACTCGTTTTTTAAGAATCTAGTTGTGTAGGCAAATTTAGCTTGACAATTATCAACAAAAATATTACTATTCAAATATAGAACTATATCAAAATATTTATAAAAAAGTATCGTACCTCACAATAGACGAGGACAAATCAAACCTCACAATAAATTAAGACACAAATCTTAATTATGAAAAAGATAAAACTAAATTTTAACCAGAGAAAAAAAAAAAAGAATGAGAGGAAACATTCATAGACATTTGAAATAGGAACTTCAGTACATTTAAGTGTAAATTGGACGAAATGCAAGATTTAAGATAGAAGGAAAAGAAAATGATGAGAACTCGGGATAGTAAGCGGCTAAAGTTTTTTCAGGTTTTAATTAAGTAATCTTTCTGAAATTTTTATTTTGACAGATAAAAATAAAATTATAAAAAATTAATAGATCTAGATTCCTTGTCATTTGATAAAAATAACGTTTGAAATAATAATCAGAAAGATTAAAATTTGAATGTATTGACTATTTTACGGTTACCATAGTTGTTGGTAATAAATAAAAACCTTAAACCCTTATAAAAAGTCATTATGATGTATATAAAATCCCATATAATTCATACAAAAATATATCAAATAAGAAAAAATTATGTGATGTATTGTACTGTAATATTCAAAATTTGTACAATATTATATGAATGAATATTATTTGAAACTACACGGAGGTGAATTGTTATTTTTAAAAAGTTTATCTATGGTTTGTAATTTATTAAAACTTTAGAGAATTATCTGTAATTTATTCATTAAAAACTTAATTAGTGACGTGCTAAATTAACAATAATTGAAGAATTTAAGTGTTAATAATAAGAAACGGATTGATGATGTAAATTTGGACAGTAGCAAGCAAAAGGCAAATTGTGGGTGGCTGGATCTACAGATTTCTGAATGAAAAGGCATATATCCCATGCCTAATGGTTACAACTTACAACTTGTATTTTCTTTTTTCTTTCATCACCGGTATTCTTATTCAGTTAATTAAGATTATAAACTGAAATTATTTTTATTTATATCAGGATAAAATTTTAAATGCAATAAAATATTTTTTTATAAATTTTAATATAGTTGTATATCTATAACTCGAAATTAAAATATTTAATTAAACGGTAAGAAATTTATATCATCTGGATGGGTTATTGATTTCATTTAATTACAAAATCAATATGAAAAAAATACATATTGGGCTGCATGATGAGCTGCCCAATTGCTTCTTCTACACTTGTATATCATTCGTTGGTTTCTCCCCACTGGTAACTGCGTTCCCTTCTCTACTTTGTTCCCATACATCCAAAGTATGTGTTTCTAATCAGTTCTTATGACTTTGATACCATATAGAATTCGCTAAATAAATGAATATTGAACTTAACTACTCTCATAAGTTAGCTCTATTTTATAGTCATAACTAATTAATATGGGATAATGCCCCTGATTAGAGCGTGAAAATAGCAATTTATACTGTTTATATAAATCAATTTTAAGCACTTCCATATCGTTTAACTCTAATACTATATATTATCAATATGCTTTAACCATATTTGTGAGTTCATAATATAATGTAAAATTGTAATACAAATTTATGATATATAAATTTTTTTAAAAAATAATAAAAATATTTTTCAAAATAATATAGGATACATGGAGTGTCAAATTGAAAATAAAAAATTCATTCTTAACTATTGTTTTATTTTTGTCTTTTGTGTTAATTGAAAAAGTTTCATATTATACTATTTTGAAAATGTTTGATATTACTGTTAAATTTTTCGAAAAAAAAAAAATGAATTCTTTTTTAATTTTTATAAATTTTTTTTTTTTCAAACATGCAAACATAACAATAATTTTTAAAATTAAAAAATAATTAAAAATATAAAATCTTTTCTAAAAAGTGTTTATTCCACGCACATTGAATATACTTGAGGGTAGATTGGTGTAGTTGGAACTTGGAAGTCCTTGATTGGGATGGTTCAAAAAGGAGATAGGCGTTAGCGGCAACCATTGACAACCAAGATATGTGGCATTTTTATTACCCTAAAAATTCCAATCATTTTAATTATGACAGATGAGAAACCCTATCTAAAAAAAAAAAACAAATCAATTCTATTGCCTTTTGTCATTTCTGCATTTATGATCACTTACTGCCACTTCATATTCTGTCCATCACCTCAACTTTTGCACTTATTATAAAATAATTATTAATAAATATATGAAATATATATATATATATCATTCCACTATAAAATTTAATTATAAAACTAAACAAACATTTTATATAATTATATTTTCTTTCTCTATCAACTTAGCTTATAATTAATATATCATTATATTAGAAATTAATTCCTAATTTACAAATATAAAATTGATAATAAATTATTATCATATATAAGCGAGTAGTCATACCCGAAATAAAAGAAGACGAGAATAAAGATATTAGAAAAAAAATTAAATTTTGGCCTAATACATTCTTTTTTCTAAAAAAAAAAAGCTTTTTTAGGTTTTGCCTTTTTTTACTTATTTTCTCTCAATTACTTTTTAAATATAAGCTTTTTTTATTATTAATCTCTTGAGAAAATTAATTTTATTTTATTACGTCTCTGTAAAATGGCATGGCAATCAAAATTTTGAGGTAAAAGCAAAATGAAAATTTTGCCATCACGTCAGTTTATGAAGGCAAAATGAAATATATATTGATTTTTTTATGGAACTAATTACACCAAAAAATATGTATAAAAAAGAAATTGGGAAAAATAATTATAAGAAAAAAAAACATAATTAATAAATACAAGAGCGGCTGGTTTAAACCTTTTTACTTTTTCATAACTTATACGGTAAATATATACGCTAACGTTTACTATAGTTTTATAAACTTTTCACTTCTCTTCTCACTCTTTCAAAAAATAAAAATAATAAAATTAATATTGTATATTATTATTATTATTATTATTTTTTGTGTAATTGAGGATAATAATGAGTGTAAAATAAATAAAAAATTTTAATAGTCAAAGTAGCAATGGATAATTTTGTGAATTATAATCATATACTCTAACGGCTGAGGCCAATGGCAAGCAAGACACGTTGTCCGTTGATGTCAAATTGCCACGTCAGATTGTACGGAAATGGACCTTCAGATGGAAGGTTTGGTTTGAGGTAGAAACTTCGAAATCACTTGTTTGATCTGACTATATTATATGAGAATATTTATAAATTAAATTAATTATCATAATTCTAATTATTTTTTTACATATAAATATATTAATTATTTTGGTTTATGCTTTTGAAAATGATATTTAAAATTGCTATTAAGTATTTAAAAAGTAAAATTTGAATTTTATTTATTTAATTGATTGATTTTTTTTAATTATTTTAAATTGCTTTTTAGAAAAATATATATTTAGTGCATATTTAATAATGCTTTTTATTTTAAAGAATATTTTTAATAAACTAAAAAAATATTTTTAAATATAAGTCTAATAGACTATTTATATTTTATTTTATCTCATACAAATAAGAAAAAAATAAATAATTTTTATTATGAGGAAAGGGAAAAATATTTCAAAGAAACACACCAATAAAAAAAGAGAATATACATAAAATGTAACATTCTCGACCATCCATACATGCATTATCACATGCATTTCATTTGGACATATTTATTTTATAAATGTCTGTCACGAAACACATGCATACGTAGGAATTTCGGCGTGAACGTATTCACGAGATAAACTTGACACGG
>CATIWF010197942.1:0-21408 GCA_949630135.1 Balakata baccata
GTAAAAATTCATCTGAAGTCCGATTTCTAAATTATCAGTTTTAAAAATCTTAGAATTCAATTGTGATCACTTTGGCATCATTGCGATAGTAAACGCATATCTCTAACTCTCAATCGGAATATCAGACTATAAATCTATACCGGGAACATTATTTATATAAATCGGAGCCCTTAACCTCCAAATATCTCCATATAACTTCACCTATGGCCTTAAAATATTATTCTTCCCATTATGGTATGCTTAACTCAAATTCTTACCGCTGGGTAAAAACCCTGTATTCCCGGCCCAGTCCGTTGCCTTGATTTACGTGTAGAATACGAAATAGCAACGTTTCATCAAATTAACTCAATATTCATATTAAGCGTCATATTATCATATTAAATTAAATTTTTCATGCTCATATGTCCGTATTTAGACTCTGGACGGTACGCCTCTGTACTCCGGTACAAACGACAGTAATACGCGTATACGGTCAGGGTCTATATCGCGGACGTGACATGTTGTGTCATTTGCATCAATTATACACATTCTTGACTTGCTTCATGAATTGCAATTAATTCAATATGATTTGAAGATGTGACAATCAAATTTTGTTTTGTTGATTGCCATGAAATAGTAGTTTCACCACTCATTAAAATATAACCTGTTTGGGATTGAGCTTTATGTGCGCCAGATAAAAATTCTGTATCAGCATAATCAATTAGTTTCAATGTAGATTTATTTGAATAAAATAATCCTAAGTCAATTGTTACTTGGAGATAATGAAATATATGTTTAACTCTATTCCAATGTCTTCGTATTGGAGAAGAACTATATCTTGTCAATAAACTTACCAAAAATATTATATCAGGTCGTGTAGTATTAGCAATATATAGTAATGCACTAATTGCACTAGGATATGATACTTCAGGACCAATAATTTCTTCTCCATCCTCTCAATATTGAAATTGATCCTTTTTTATATTAAGTGACCTCACAACTATTAGTGTATTTAATTGATGTGCTTTATCCATATAAAATATTTTAAGGACTTTTTCTATGTAAGTTGATTGGTGTACTAAGATACCATCATCTAAATCCTCAATTTGTAAACAAAGACAAAATTTTATTTTTTCAATATCTTTCATTTCAGACTCATGTTTCAAATAATCAACTGCTCTTACAAGCTCTTCAGGAATTCCAGTAATATTTAAATCATCAATATATACAACTATAATAGTAAATTCATTTTCTAATTTCTTTATGAGGGCACATGGGCATGTATTATCATTTTTATATCTTTCTTTTAACAAGTACTTACTCAGACGATTGTACTACATTTGTCCTGATTATTTTACACCATATAATGATCTTTGTAACTTGATAGAATAAACATTCCATAATTTTGTGTTTTATAATTCAGACATTTTAAATCCTTCGGGGATTTTCATATAGATATCACTATTAAGATTACCATATAAATAGGTCGTAACAGCATCCATAAGACACATATCAAGTCTTTTATGTACTGTAAGATTTATAAGGTATTTAAAAGTTATTGCATCCACTACAGGAGAATATGTTTGTTAATCAATTCCATGACCTTTGTGAAAATCTTTGTGCTACAAGTCTTGCTTTATATTTTACACTTTCATTATTTTCATTTTGTTTTCGCAAAAATATCCATTTGTATTCAATGGGTTTTACACCTTCAGGTATTTTAACTATTGGTCTGAAAATTTCATGTTTATTAAGTGAATTTAATTCAGCCCATATTGCGTCTTTCCATTTCGGCCAATCGCTTCTATTTTGACATTCTTCAATTGTTTTTGGCTCTAGATCCTCATTTTCCTCCATAATATTAATTGCTACATTATAAGCACAAATGTCGTTGACAACTATTTTCTCTCGATTCTATCTTTTTCTTGTAACGACATAACTTATTGAGATCTCTTCATTATTATCATTTTTAAGTACCTGAATCTCTTCTGAAGATTTATTTGTTGTTATGTCTGTAATACCCCACCATATAATTAGGAGACCCTTCCTTATTATATAGAGAAATATTACAATGCATGAGGGATTTAAAATTGGTTCTTGTATACAACTTCGCATCATGGCCATGATGACTTAAAGTAAACATAAAGAAATAGTTTATGAAAGATGTGTTAATACAAACCACGATGTTTACAAAATCCATCAAAATATAACATTTACATGTGCTAAAGCATGAACAAAAACTAACTCCCATCCCAAAAGAAAATACACAAAATAAAGTTGTATCACCCACCCAACAACTTGTCCTTCACTTTCTCTTTCTGTGGGCTTCTTCTATAAAAAAACTACATCAACAAAATTTACATATTAAAATTTAATTGAGCAACTTATTATTTATATTTTTCGCTCGAAATAATTTATTTATACTAATTAATCCTAATTAGCAAACGTTACATTAAATGACAGAAATTAAAAAAAAAAAAAAGAAAAGGAAAAGGAAGAAAGGACAAAGAAAGATAGGCAGCTTTTGGCTTATTAGTGCTACCCATTTTGTTTCTTTTCACACATTCTGAACAACCTTATCTCCCCAGCCGTTTCTTCTTCTTCTTCTTCCCCCATAAGATCCTTCTTTTCTTCATTGTTTCACTTAAGTTTTGCTGTAAATTCAGCCCTTGAAAGCTCGTTCTTGGTAAGTAATCATCTCTTCTTCTTTAAGTGTTCATTATGACTGATTCGGGTCAGTCACAAGTAGTGTTTTGTAACTCGATTTTGAAAGCCATAGAGACGATTCTGGAAAGATGTCAAACATAAACCTTGTAGCTTTATGTCTTAGGTTTAAGGATATATAAATGGTTTTGCATGATTTGGTCTCTGTAGAAAGATATGGGCATCGGACTAGAACTGGTTCCACTGAGGAACCTAGCTGAATCACTTTCTGTTTTGAATATGTTTCTATATGATAGAGTCAATATTTGAGGAACCTCAAAACATAAAAGTTGTAGATACATGTATTTTCTAGGTGTATACCAAATTTCAGGGCCAGATTATGGGTGGATGTTGAGTTATAGGCAAGAGAGTCATGCTTGTTCCATAATTGAGCTGCATGCTTAGTGTTCTGGGCAGGTCCAATCAGTTGTTTGCCAATTTTGGGCTCCTTATAGACATAATCTATAAATGATTAAAACATAAAAGTTATAGGTACATGTCTTATCGAAATTTTGGCATAAATTTTACCTCAATATGTTATGTGTGTTGTGATTTATAGCCTTCAAAAGTCAGACTGGTCTGGATGCCAGCCCTGTTTCTGACCAGTCCCATTTACCCTACCATATGAGAACCTTAGAGGCAGAATGGATGCAAGTCGTCAACATGAAAAATGTTCCATTTTAACATATATATATGTGCATACAAAGTTTCATACAAATATGATTTACACGTTGTAAGATATGAAGAAGCAAAGTTGGTGTCTCAAAACTGCCTATGGTCAAAAACAGGGCAGAGAACAGAACATGTTTATAAATTGAATAAAATATTCCAAAATGGTTCAATTGGTCTGAAATTTAGATATGTAGTATCTCTATATGTTAGATTTAATTAGAAATAAGAATCATGCAAATTGGACTAGTATAGAAAATGTTATAAGCTAATGAACACAAGAAGGTCACATTGCCATTAGACCAAATCCTAGTTAGTGGTCCTTAAAATGCATATTTCAATTTGTTTAAGTTTTACTAAGTTTATTTAGCTACCAATTGACCAAGTATACATTCAATTAGGTCCACAGCATATTGGAGAGTCTCAAGAAAGTGAAAGACAATAAGATAGAGGCTTATTAGCAAAAGAAAAGGTGAGTTTAATTATCAAATAAATTCTTTGGTACGTGCTACGTGTAATGTGATTATTACGTGCTATGTGTAATGTGATTATTATGAGCTACGTGTAATGTGACTTGATTTGCTTTATTTGAATTACATGATTGTTGTGATATGGCCAATAAGACTGTATTGGATGTAAAGTACATGTTTGGATTACATGTATATGTTTTCTTTGTATAAGGCAAAGGTTGACTGAAATGTATAATGATTGTTGCAAATGCATATGCATATGGACTTAAAAGGAATTGTGACCAGCTAAATAGCATTGAAAAGCAAAAGAAGAGGCCTATGGCTCAAACAAATGTTCAAAAGCAAAAGAAAAGGCCTATGGCCTAACAAATGTGCAAATGTTACAAATTATCAAGCTAGCTAGCAAATGCAAATGTTCACATAGAAACCCGGGACAATGTCTGTTTAGCCTGGTCACAACAATAAGAAAATGACATAAGCATAAGCAAATGAAATGTTTACATGAATTAATATTATTTATATTCATGCGATATTGATAAATAGAATGACATGTAAAATGTATACGAATAACGATTATTACTTGTAACTATGATTGGCTTGGTACTTTAGAAAGTTTTTGATAATTATTCTCATTGAGTTGCAACTCACCAAATTGTATCATCTTTCAGGCAAAGAAGAGTAATTAGCTCATTTTGGAGGTGCATACCATATAAAGGACATGGATCACAGGTCACCGGCCGAACCTCACCAATCTCTCTCCTTGCATTGCACATATATATAGGAACATTACATTTGAATTTTGGCTTGTGTATATGTATATGTATAAATTACTAAATATGCAATGATGTGTAAATGTGTATTTGGCTTTAACCTTTCTAACTGAAATAATTGAACACAGTATCTGAATTATTAACATATGTGATATATTAAGTTTATAATCATGATGTGATGCTTAGCTGAGTTGTCAAATGTTGCAAAGTGATAATATTATATGTTCCAAAAAAAAATTATCCTTCATTATAAATAGGATTATGTCTTATTCTATGCAATATATGATAATATGATATAAGTATAAGTGATATTCATAGGTATAAGGTGTTACAATAAATATAGCTATTGTCTAGCTCAAAATCGCAAGCGCAAACCCTAAATCGCAATAACAATTCTATCTTGTTCAACTTTTATAAAATTAAGCTAAAATTGATCCATTTTACATTATTACTTTTAATTACTAAAATACCCTTCATACACCACCCCATTTCTAGACCCTATTTTGTGGGCATTATAGAAATATTGGGAAGGAAAGAAAGGTTTATAAGCCTATACACCAATTACTAGTAATAACTTGAATTAACCATTTTAGATCGTATGGTTTGGCTATTTGCAAATTATTACAGAATAGTTGGTCATAAGCTATTACAATTTGGTATCATAACCACTCCATATGCAACTTCAAGCAATGGTACGACAAACATCAGCAAGGACACTTAGTCCCGTATGAGGGGATAATTGTAACATCTCTAGGCAAATCCTACATCAACAAAATATAAGAGATATTATAGGCTGAATGTAAAGGAAAGAACTCAGATGTAGAAAGGTGTCTACTTAAGGTGCCTGATATGGAATCCGACATCAGACAAATTGGGAAGGAAAGAAAGGTTTATAAGTCTATACACCAACTACTAATAATAACTTAGGTTATTCATTTTAGGTCACATGGTTTGGACATTTGCAGGTTATTGCAGGATTATCTTTGAATGTCATTTTAGTATTCAGATGTGATTTCCTTTTCTTTGGCTATAATTGCAATCTTATAGAATATTAAACCTATTTCTAGTTGAAGGTTAATTAAGGTCTTAAAGTTTTCATTTGTAAGATTTAAGCTTAACTCTCTTATCTTTTCTATTTCAAGTATTCATATTTTTTTATATATGATTATTGATACAATCATATCATAAGTTGAATAAGTGGCCAATTATTTGATTTGTTATTGCAATTGCTTATTGATTAGATTGTCAAATCTGTAATTGTTTGATTAATCTGATATAAGTAACAAACAATATAATTGATTGTGGACAAGCTTTCAAATTATATTGTGGAAATATATGATCAAACTTAAACAAACCAAGCATGCACGTTTATTGGTTTGCATTGGTTGTCTTCGTCGTTCATAATGTTGTTGTTAAATTAAATCTTAAGAGCATTTTTAGGATTGCTTAATAAAAAGAGAAGAATTGAAGAGCGTGCTTTGATTATCAATTATATAAGGGAAAGATTGATTGCTAGAGCATGTTAGTGACTAGAACCAATGTATTTAAATTAGAATTGATTTTATTTGTGATGATGATCAATTGAAATTCTCCAAAGCTGACTATGTCTTTGACTAAAACTTCTTCATATTAATTAATCTCATTTTACTTTTCAACAATTTATTTACATTTAAAAATTCAGTTTAACTTATAAAACCATCATTTTTCAATTGTTTGCATTAAGAACTAAATCATCAGTCCTTTGGGATTCGACAATGTTCATCGCTATTACAATTTAATATATAAATAGTAGATAATTTATTTTTTTTTGGTTTTGACACCCAACATTAATCCTCACAATTACCAAGCCCCTATGCCTTCTAGAATAATGGATGATATTTTTTTTTTTTAGTTTTGTTTGCCAAGTACGAGAGCATATAAAGAAATTGAGTTAGGGGAAGAAGTGGTTGTGGTAGGTTGCTGGTCTTGCGAGGTCATGGTGATTGCTGCAGTGATGAAGGTCGTAAACAGACGACAGATAGCTATAGCAATAATGGCAGAGCCGCATATAGTTAAGGGTAGGCAATTGTCCTCCCTTCATTTTTTAAAATATATATATAATGAATTTTTAATATTTACCCTCCTAAAAAAATATATATATTTACCCCTTAATTCAAGGGTTTTTTTAAAAAAATAAATTTGCTCCCTTAACTCTGGAGGCCTAACTCTGCCATTGGGTAGCTGAAAGGAGTCCGGTGGTCCATGCTCATGGCTATTGCAGGGCTTGGAAGTTTATGGAAGAAAAAGGTTCTTTGCCTTAGTATTTTGGCGATGCACCAATATTTGATCTCGTAACTTAAGTAAATACAATAGCTAAGTAATCAAACAAGGCACAATTAATCAAATAGGCAAATTGCTACTTTTAGTTTCACAACAAGCAAAAAGTTCGAAATCCATATTTTTCATCCAACATCACTTACATACGTTTAATTTAAGTAGATGCATGACAGGAGAGACGATAAGCACCACTCCTCATTATTTATTTCACCACACTGTAGGCGTAGACTTACAGCCACACATCGCCTTTAATTATTTCCCAAGCTTACGACATACATTTCGATCATGCCCCAGGCTAGGCCAGGCCAGCAATAGGATACATGTGATCGTCATTTGTAATAAGTTGACATGCATAATAAAAGAAGAAACACTGGCCGCTAGCGACGGAAGCTTCTGACTTGGCGAGGTGAATCCGCTTCGTCGTCTCCAAGCTTCACGGCCGTGTAGGTACCAGCACCAGCAAGGGCCCCAAGTGTGGGCGCCACCAAGTATATCCACAATGACTTGTAATTTCCCGCGGCTATAGCAGGCCCTAGAGTCCTCACGGGATTCATTGAACCACCACTTGACGGCCTGCCATATCGAAAAGTTACAACCTTTCTTTGTAGAATCTTAATTTTGGGACTAGGATAGCAATTCTGCCAAAACTGTCATGAATTACCAGCTTAAAATTATAGAGCCATTTCTTCAATATATAACACTAACTTCCTAATTCCTATTATTATGTGAGAGATAATGGATTTCTCCAACCACTATATGATTGGATGAGCCTCTAATTCCATGTCAATAATGTTAATGCGATAATATATTTCCTTCTATAAATATTATTATTGCAAAAGACAATTGCACTAACTAGTTATATATAATTGTATCTTAAATCTTTATTCTAAGGTTTTTCTGCCTTGTATGCTAACAATATAAATATTCGCATAGGACTAGAATTATTACTCACCCCGCAATAAGAATGTTAAGTAGAACAGTTGCTCCAACTGCAATTCCCGCCAACTCTCCTACCTGTCGAAGGTGAGGGTAGATGTATTTGTAAGCATATATTATACCGAAACAAATATTAGAATTTTGAGTAATTATATATACAAATATACTCACAGCACGAGTGTCAGTAGCAACAGCAGTGACAACAAACAGTAGATTGAAAGTGATGATAAACTCAAGTGCGAAAGCTTGGCCATCGCTGACAGAGGGAACAGTCACGCCACCGGACAAGAAAGGATGGAAAACTCCCTTGAGAGCAAAAGATGCACATACAGAGGCCGATACTTGGGCTACTATGTAGGCCGGTACGTGCTTCCATGGAAAGTGACGGAGCGCTGCAAAGGCAATGGTGAGGGATGGGTTTAAGTGAGCTCCCGATATGTGTCCGGTAGATAAGATTACTATCATTACTGCTAACCCCGCACAAGATGCATTCCCTATCAGTGACTCCACTCCACCGTACTTTTGGTTCACTATGGGTCCTGCTGTTGCTGCAAATATCAGGATGAAGGTTCCCACGAATTCTGCTCCAAGCTTCATCATAAATCCATTTTTGATTATTCAAGCATCAACTTTTAAAATTATGCATGACATGTATATGGCCCCACCATCGTTTTGGTCATTTTATTTACTTGATAGTAATTGTAAAATTATGAATCTCATGTTGACTTTTACTACTACCTCAGTTTTTTTCACTCACTATCAGGACTATTGTATTCTTCAACATGAAAAAAATGAACCTTTCATTTTGTATTAATAGTCACTTAAACCAATATTTTGCTTCCTGCGCTAGAGTGACCTAACCATTCTGTATTTAACACTTTTCATTCCTACTATTCTTTTGGGATATTTCTTAAATTGAGGTGATTAAAAATTATATTTATTAAAATGATGGTAATTTTAAAAGTATTTATAAACTTATTGTAGTTTTAGGAAACGTGCGCAAGTTCAATTGGCGCACACACACAGTTTGGAGTCACGTGGCTGTGTGCGCCACTTTAATTGGCGCACGCAATTGGCGCACACAGCCACGTATATCTTATTTTTTTCTTTCACATTTTTTATCACTAAAAAATTTTATAAATTTTTATTTTCTAAATTTTACTTAATACATAATTAAATTCTATATGTTTTATGTGAAATTTAATTGATTCATTAGATAGCAAATTTAATTTATCAACCTCTAATTTATAAATTGTCTTTATTTTTTAAAAAAAAATTAACATAAATTTAATTAACAATTAACGGCTAACATCATGCATGCAAAATAATAATAATAACAATAATAATAATAATAATATGGATTAACTTTTACAACAAAAAAGATATATAAGGCAAATAATAATAATAATAATAATAATAATAATAATGTGGGTAAACTTTTACAACAAATAATGTGTGAAAAAAAATTTGTTGTAATTACTTAGGACAATTTTTATAAATTTTCTCTACATTTTTTATCCCTAAAAATTTTTATAAATTATTATTTTCTAAATTTTAATTAATGTATGATTAAATTCTAAATACTTTAATTTATTAATTTAATTTATTTACTTAATTTTTATTAACTATTACTAAATGTAACTTATCAAAATCTAATTTATAAATTATATCATAATTTTCTAAAAAATAATTAATAAAATTTAATAAATAAATTAAAAAAATTGTACCATGCATGCATGATACACGTGGAAGTGATGCACCTAATGAATAGTATTGCGTGCCAGTTCAGTCAAAAAACTACAAAATCGGAATTACTATTAAAACAATCACAAATTCAAAAATTTCTCAAAAAATACCTTAAAATGGTAAATAATTTGGGTGAATATCACAAACTAAAAAATATCTCATTCTTTTAGGAAAAGTTCAAAAAACCTTATTATAGTTTCACACTTTGTAATTTAAGTATGAAATTTTTCAAATCAAAAGGGATTTTATGGTTTGTATACTATAATAATATTAAAAAATACTGATGTTGATATATAATAAAATAGACATCGGCTTAGCATATTTGAAATTGCAAAAAATTGTATATATAAATTGATATCAATACTAAAGATTATACGAATGGAGGAATATTTACTTTTCGGAATTGCACAATTATAATGAATATTATAAAATAGGTGTGGCATATGGTTCATTTAATAAAAATATTATAAAAAAATATTTCATTCATTTGAAAAATATAGATTTACTTTTCATTTTTTATTGTATGAAATTATAGGTTACTTTCATTTTTTAAAATATAGTTATTTTGTTCAAATACAAATATACTCTTATTTATATATTTCATTATTATTATATCACTAAATCTTATATATATCAATAAATAAACCATCAATTAATTATTATTATTTTTAGATTCTTAAATTTTTTCAATTTTAGCTTTAAATAACTCTTGAAATTGGTTGGTATTTTATAAGTATTAATTTGAGTTTTTTATTAAAAAATAAAATATTTATTTTCAAGATAATAATAAATAGAGGATTTTTGGAATATATTAAGTAAAAATTATTAATTTAACAAAATTAATTAAATTTTTTAATATGTATAAAAAGTACTAAGCATGTTTTTAAGTAAAAAGAAAAATAAAGGTAAATAAAATGCGGTTTGATTATCATTATCAGATGAAAAAAAACAAAGTGGTTTGATTATCCCAAATCCAAGTCAAAAAAACATCATGCTTACCTCAATTAAACGACAGGTTTTTTTTTTTTTTGGTGCAGAAAAGACAGGTTCTTTAATTCGTCGATGATTAGTTCAACTAACCTATTTTCCTCAACTGAGAAAATGAGAAGTCAACTTGATGCTAAATTAATTTCCAAAATTATATTGTATTTCATATTAGTAGAATTTCATCTTAAGTCTAGAAAATTATATGAATATTTTTTTTTTTGAAATATTTGATTTATCAAGAAATGTATAAAACCTTGGACGTTTTCTTAACCATTTGGAAAATTGACATGTTTATTTAGACATATTTTGGATTGAAAAAAATTTAAATGTATAGATTTTATAAAATTTATAAATTTTAAATACATATTGTAAAATTCATATATTCTAGGAGTTCTATTGTTTTGTTTGATTATAAAATTTGTGGATTGAAGTTGTAATTTTTTTTAAACTTATGTTTAATTCAATAATCATAATCCATAGATTTAATAATTAATTTCTAATTTTACCCTATATTGAATTAAAATTTGGAATATAACCCCTTATTCTTAAAATGATAATTTATCATGAGTTATAATTTGTAATTGCATTGTTATAAGCTAAAAAATATTATTTTATTAATAATTTAATACATATTAATATTATATTATGTAAAATAATAATAATCAATTGAAATTAAAAGAAAAATATTTTTTTATTTTTTAGGATTTAGGACATTTTTAGAATATTATTCTAAATATTAAGGATAATTTTAAAATTTAAAAAAATTATGACAATAATTACTTATTGATAAGAAATAGTGAATTTATGAATTTTTTTACCTAAAAAATGAAAAATTAAATTTTTAAAAATAAAAATTTTTAGTATAAAAGTAAATTTTTAAATATATAATTTTTGACTTTTTTTTAATTGGATAAATAATAGATTTGATATAAATGAGAGAAAATGGTGAATATTGCTAGCATTCCTAATATTTTACTGAGCCATGAAACCAATAATAGCTATCAGTTTCTATTAAAAAATAAAAGTAGCTAGCTGTCGGGACCAGTGGAGCTCTGTTAATATTCATAAGGAAAGGACTTGTATTTGTATAATTCAAATTATTCAATAATATAATACACTGGTATGAAAAATATATAATTTAATTTTTTAATTTATATAATACATTTGATATTTAGCAATTATATTATTTATTTTCTAAATTTTAATATATTATACTAATATCATTCTATAAATTTAATTTATTAGACTTTTTAAATAAAAAATATTTTATTATTATTATATTATATTTTTTTAAAATTAAAAAAAAATATTACATATTATATAAAACTATAAAAAATGAATAGCATATTTTTTAATCCACACTAAAATATTAGATAGATTCGAGGGAATAAATAGAAATTTTTTTTAATGTTAGATTTGCCTAAAAAAAAAATGGTAGAGAAAAAGTACCTTGCGGGTGAGGGAGACATCGGGCGCTGGAAAGTCAGTAAAGCACGTGTGTGGTTGACCCCAGGTTGGAGCAGTAACTGGCAAGCATTTGCATCTTGGCATTGACTTCCGATCATAAGACAGTGAATCGACCCTCTGAGACGAAAACAACGGCCCTCCCGGCGTCCCAGGCGTCGCCGGCGCTGACACTGTTGGTGTCCCTGCCTCGGATTCCGGCATTGCTTTTTCTGATTTCAGGAGAAAAAATTCTCACTTGACACTTGGATAAGATTTTCTTCCTTTTTTTTTTTTTTGGTTAGTGGACTAGCAAGGGATTGGAGGATATTACATAATTTCGCAGGTTTTTTTATTGTTAAGCTACACAATGATCTTCTTCTTCTCCAGGACCGTTAACTTAGGATCTAGCTTTGCTCCTTTTTTTTTTTTTCAGTTTCAGACTTGGAAAAATGAAAATCGGAATTTACATGCCTTCTAAGTGTGTATAGATGTGCTGCTAAAGAAGAGAAGAGACGAAGTAAGCAAGGGTGTATACACAATAGGATAAGGATCAGTGATCGAGCTCTCTGCATAGAGAAAATTGGATTTTTCCTTTTTTTTTCATTTTTTTTTTGGGGTTTTTCCGAGCAGATTGGAAATGCAAAACTTACATAATTATGATGTTTTTGTTATGGTATGGTTAAGGAAGAAAGTGAATTGATTGATCCAGCTTTAAGAAAACCAAGTATGCGTGCTATTTAGAAAGCAGGCAGAGGCATATGCAAGGTCGGGGATTGAAATGAAGATGATTGAAGGAATCAAAGTGAAGAAGAAGAGATGGGGGAGAGATATACTGCAAATAAGAGCATAAGCAATGGAAGAAAAGAGTAGTTAATGTGCGTGTGGGGATCCAGAGCGCAGAAACATGAATGTATCAATGGTTTATTTATATACTCGAAACGAGGCCCTCCACTTCATTACCATGTCATGCTGGAATAAATATATAAATAAACAAAATAATAATGTCGTCTTGAACAAAAAGTCAATGCTCATCACATCATCCTGACAGCTTTTACTTTAAGAGTTACTTTGCACCTGCATTCTTCTAAGCTTCTCACAGACACCATTGCTGCCGTGCGATTTCAGTATAGCCACATGATCACTGCAGGTACGCGCCTGTCAAGTATTTGCATTGTCACGCCATCATTTCTCATCTATCTCAACAAAAATTAATTCAACCACCGGCCCAATCATATACTAGAAAGAAGCATTATCTTCCTCAATAATGACCAATAGTATAAAATTTCTCAAAAATGGATCTGGTCATAATATATTCGTTGGATGCATTTTTAACCCCAAAACACTCTTTTTCTAATCTTTTACTATCGGTATAAAATATTTATATTTTAATATAAATTGATGGATATTTTATATAAATTATAATAAAAAATATTGGTATAAATAGTATTTCTCTATCCAAAATATGCCGTTCCGTTGCACTACTACTTTTACTTCAATCTGAACCACGAGCTCACCCAACCAATGTGATCAATTTTTTAGGGGGGTTTTAAACCTCCTTTTCGTCGCTCATTGGCTTCCAATAAAACGCCCTGTACTTTCTCATTTTATTTAAGCCCACTACAAATATATTTCCTTCTACCATTACCGGCTTGTTTGATTAGATGTTTGCCAATAGTTTGCTTAATTTTGATATTATTATAATTATAGTAAAATTATATAATTTTTATGGATGAATTTCACACGATATTCTAATTATATAATTTTTAATAATTCAGTATTTAAAAAAATATTTGTAATATAAAAATGCTTAAATTATATAAATTGTAATAATTCAGTATCTCAAAAATTATTTGTAATACAAAATTATCTCAATTTTTATTTAGTAACATATAAGTATCTCAACTTTTATTTTGTAATTAAATAGTACTTCCGTCTATTAGTCTCTCTAATATAAGTGTGATATGAAATATTCATATAAAATAAATTTTAATAAAAATAAAATTAGCTATAATATCCACATCAGATAAATTTCAATTTTACTGACTAGATATTAGAACTAATTTTATTTTTATTAAAATTTATCTACATATTTTATGTCATATTTCTGTTAGAAAGACTAAAGATGTGTTTGGAATTGTCGTTAAGTGTTCCAAAAGCAAATTTTGAATTTTTTGATTTAATTGACTAATTTTTTTGATTTTTTATGAATTGTTTTTTTCAAATTTGTTTTTGGAAAAAATATCTATTTATATGTATCTACCAAAAACAGTTTTCAAAACTCAAAAAAGTTAAAAATACAAATTTTTTTCCAAACACAATGCTAAACGAGTCTTAATATTTGAATATAGAAGTATTACAAAATACAATTTGAGATATTTTTGTATTACAAATAATCTTTAAAGATACTAAGTTGTTATAATTCACATAATTGGAGTACATTTATGTTACAAATAATTTTTGGGATATTGAGTTATTACAATTTACATAATTGAGGTACCAATTATGAAATTCATCCGATATTTTTTATTCTATAAAAGTTATCTAATAATGGTCTAATTTTAGGGTTTAGGGTTTATTTTTATTAAAATTTATCTAAATATTTCATGTCATATTTCTGTGAAAGAGATTAATGAGGTATTTGGGAGTGTTGTTAAGTGTTCCAAAAGTATGTTTTGAATTTTTTGATTTAATTGACTAATTTTTTTTAATTTTTTATGAATTTTTTTTTTCAAATTTGTTTTTAGAAAAAATATTTATTTATCTGTATCTATCAAAAACTGTTTTCAAAAAAGTTAAAAATATAAATTTTTTTCGGAAAAAACATTTTTTCCAAACATAATATTATATGAGCCATAATATTTGAAAATAGAAGTATTATTTAGTTATAAAATACAAGTTGAAATACTTTTATATTACAAATAATTTTTAAGGTACTAAGTTATTACAATTTATATAATTGAGGTACATTTGTATTACAAATAATCTTTAATATACTGAGTTGTTACAATTTACATAATTGAGGTACCATTGGTGAAATTCACTATATATTTTTTATTCTATAAAAGTTATCTAATAATTGTGTGATTTTAATAAAATCATTTTCTGTAATTTTTCAGCATTTAATAACTAAAAAATCACATTGGCATTCAAGTTTGGCACCTAAAATATGTCAGGTTATTGTATAGATTAAATAAAATATTATGTATACTTACAATTTATTATTCACGTTAGTACTATAAGTTAAAAATAGAGTCAATTGGAATGTCAGTGTCCTATTTGACATGTAAAGTGATGCTCTATTTAACTTACACAGTAACATGACGTATCTCGAATACTAATTGAAATATCAGCAAAACTTTTCTAATTATTAATTACTGAAAAATTGGCAAAAATAATTTTACTGAAACCAGATAATTATTAGATTATTTTTATAAAATAAAAAAATTATATAATTTTATTATAATAATACCAAATTTAACGATTTTTTAACCCGTTTGCAAGTCAGTGCATCTTTTTGTTTTGTTTTTTTTCCTTGATACAATGTCTTTTATTATTATTATTATTATTATCTTTTGGAATTTCATAGCAAAACGACAAACATCGTTTGGAATTATTTTGCTTCTTCACTAGGTAGTATATATATTTATATTTTTTACAAAAAAAAAAATAACTTTATTGATTTAAATTAGCAATATATCGATAGAAATACAGATATAAATCTGTTAAAAATTATAGAAAATGAAGCAGTGAAAAGATTCACAGCACTCAAATTAATAACATAATAAATCGGCATAATGCCTACACATTTAAAAATACTACAATGATCGGAATACATATGACTAGTTTTGTTATATATTGACGACCATAATCTGATTCGATATTTCTATTGGATTAAATATACTTCATTCACCTGAATCGACTATACAAAAATACAACATTGCAACAAGACAATGAAAAATCAAATATCGCAACAAAACATGCAACAAAATTATGAAAAACAAATATTTAAAATAAAGACCTGAGTCTATATGAAATAACCACTTGTTTCAGAAAATAAATTGACAAAATGAAATGTAGAGTGGTAGAAGAAGAAAAAAAGAAAAGTTGAGAGAAATGATACTAGAATTTTTCAAGAAGTAGGTAGTATATATTGTTATCTTACTGTATCTGAGCTACAACCGTTGCAGGATTACTGTTTGATTACATTCCACACCAAGTAGAAAGAAAAACATGCACTTTTGAAACTTTATAAAGCCAACTTTGAAGTTTATATTCTGAAAAAAAAAAATATTAGCAGCCTAATTAAATATATTTTAAGAATTTTCTAGAGGTTTACCTATCTCTCTCTTTTTAAAGAGGTTAGGGTAAAATAAATTTATAGTACTAAAATCAAAATTTTGAAGTTAATTTCAGATTAGTTGATTCACGTTAACATGTATACTAGATTTACTGATATAGATATCAGATTTGCTAATGTGATAACTAGATTTATTGATGTGATACTAAAAAATTTTTGATTACTATGACATGAAATTCAATTTCAAAATTTTGATACTAATTTGATATACATACCCAAAAATTTTGGTTAAAAAAAAATCATTTTCCCCAAAGAAGTTACGTATCTCTCATTTAATTACCAGCTTCAACAATATTTTGATTTTTTCTTTTATCAGTTTCATCTATCTGTGAAGGGGTTTTTTTTTTTTTTTATGGATAAAAATTTATCTTTGAAGTTTAGTTTATACACAAACTACAATTTAAGATCTCAAAATTTTCATGTTTTTGTTATTGAATTCTTATAAATTTCAATTCTATTCTATTAACTATATATTTTAATTAAGAACTCTGATACAATTAAAAAAAAATTCGTCTTTTTTTGCCTAGAGGGTAGTAGCCTAGTGGCATATGAGAAGCTAAGCTCCTCCACCGGTTTCGGGTTTGAGATGCATGATAAACCAAAAAAAAATTATCTTTTTTAATAAAAGGTGTAATCTTTATGTTAAAGCTGAATAAAGTACAATTAAAATATAAAAGTGGTACTTGTTTAATAATTAGGACAGTAAGACTTCGAATTTAAAGTTAGTACTAATATATATATATATATATATATATATATATATATATATATAATTCAATAGAATAAATATAATAAATTTGGAGGCTTGAAAATGAATTTCACTCCATGTCAAAGCTTGCAAGAGAATAATACCTTATACAGAGTATAATTGGATTGGTTTAGGATGGATTTATACCAAATAAGTTTTATTTGTATATAACTAAATTTTGCGAAGTTTGAAGTGAGGCTGGAATAGAATGCTTATTAGTTGGAACATAATTAAAAACAGAAACGTGATAGCTAGTGAGTGGCTAAATCATGTGCGGATATCCTCCATCTCATACCATGGCTTGCAAATGTACACTTGCATCATTATTTTTGAAATATTTTGATGATGAATTATGGTGCAAGCAAAGTATCATATCTTGATATACAAGCTCTTGGCAATTTAATTTCATCAAGTCAATTCACTGTAGCGAGTTTAAAGCGGAAGCTAATTTCTTTAAGTATGATTAGATGGCATCAACAAGGCACCACTTTCCGCACAACTTCAACAAAAATATTTTAGTGGATGATCATAGTTGATGCTACTATTATAATAATATTATACTATATGAAGATTCGTTTATATTAATTACACAATTCCTTATTATTCTTATAAGTATTCACGAACTATTTTTTATTAACTTAGCATGATCACACATGACAAAAGAATACTTGATCGCCAAGTTCAGAGTCACAATATCTTGCTAACTTAGCCTCATCAAACAGGTATATCGTGCCTGCCTGCCTATCTGCATCTGCATATCTTTATCCTTAACAAATCAGGATATGGCTATTCCTAGCTGATCAATTTGCTAACACACTCAGGGAACAAATGATTCACATGATTAACACTTAATTTGTTAATGAACAAAAGTTGGTTCATGATGAGAAATGGATGTTTCAATAAATAGCACTTGTAGACAAAAATGTTAGTGGAAATTCCATTTAAGAGCTTCAATGATGAAATTGATATGCAATAAAGTTTCAACCTCTCTTTCTTTTCACTTGAAAATTCAAGATCCCAAACCCCTTTTTCCTAGGTAAAATATTTGTATATTTAAGTGGTGCCACATAATACAAGAAACAGAAAAAGCCCGACTTCCGTCCTAAAAAAATCTGCCACAATTCTTGGATAAATAATCATAATTGCTCACATTCTTCCCTAATCTTCACATTGCATCACCTTTTCCTTTTTCTTTTTCTTTATAATCCTTAAAGTGTTACATATATATATATATATATGGGCCCAAAGGTTCCTGTGCATTTCACTTTTATGATTGCATGTGAGAACCCCTGCGTGGTTTGACCATCAAGTGCCCAATCCTTTCAAACAAGCTTTAATTAAATTCATGTGGCAGAAATTTGAGGACAGTGATTTGAGTGGAAGATACGCTTCATCATTCTTTAAAAGAAGGTTCATTCTTTTCCATTCTTTTTTTGTCTTACTTCCTTAGGGAGTGGGTAGGGCCCTAGCAATCCTGGACTATGCCAACGATAATCATGAACCAAAACAATAAACAACAGTATGCGACTAGAAGGTTCTGTCTATATCAAACCGATGGATTAGTTAAGGACATTATTAGATACAGATGTTTTCCTGCCTTGTTTCGATATGTTGATTCGAGTCGAGGACATGTTGATTTCATATTTTCATTGGTGGGAATAGCCAATAAAAGATGCACCTTTTCATAAGTGCCAATTACTGATTTGAAATTTTCTATTTTTCCGAAGTATTTTTAAAATTAATCTGCATATATAAATTGATTATTTAAACTCATATTTAAAGATGAAATTTATTCGTGAATATAAATGCATAGGAAAAGTTGAGCTTGGACTTTTTAAGTTCATATTCTTTTTATTATACCTTAAATTTCCACTTTGATCTTTTGACGCAGATTTAAAAAATGATTAATTAAATACGATTTATTTTATTTTATTTTTTTGCAATTTAACTTAAAATATTCTTTCATAAATATTAAAAATTAGAAAGTGTGTGTAATTTCAATAAATGATGGTAAAGTGGGAAAATTGATTTCTAAATTGAGATTTGAAGTGAAAAAGAATTCTTAAAAATGGAAATTTGAAGTACAAAAAAGAAAAAAAGACATGTAAAATGAAACGGAATGAATATTATGCTTTTGATTGATTAATAAAAGATATTAATAGAAGATAGTTGCGGAGAATAATGTTTTAAAAAAAAAAAAACTGTATCCTTAATTGATATTCATTTTGACAAATTTAAAATAAAAAACATCAACGATTTACTAATAGATTAATTATATACAGACTCGCTAATAACAATGTTTATATGTATATCATCGATAAGCAATTATTGGATACTAATTATCAGCCACGAAAGGATATTAAGACTAAGGATCTGTTTGACATTGCGTTTATCGAAAACATATTTGAAAAAATTTTAATTTTTTTAAGGATCTGTTTGACATTGTGTTTATTGAAAACATATTTGAAAAAATTTTAATTTTTTAAAATTTTGAAAACTGTTTTCGGATAAAAGTAAGTAAATAAATATTTTTTTCAGAAACATGTTTGAAAAAAACAATTCATAAAAAATTAAAAAAAATCAATCAATAAAATCAAAATAATTCAAAATTCAATACATTCAATAATAATTTCAAACATCACCTGACAAGGTCTAACTTGGAAATGATATCGACGGCAAGATTTATTAGTGTATCTCTCAAATCTTATATTGTATTAAATGGTACAATATTTTTATTAAGGTGATATTTGAGATTGCGATTGAATGTTTAAAAAATATATTATAAATTTTTAAGTTAATTGGCTGATTTTTTTAATTTTTTATAAATTATTTTTTAAAAAATTTATTTTTTAGAAAAATATTTATTTATTTGTTTATTTTCAAAAGCAATTTTTAAATTTCAAAAAATTTAAAAATATTTTTTTTTTCCAAAAGTGTTTTTTCCAATTACAATATCTAACAAACCCTAATAAGTCTGGATGTATATATTGATATGGTGAGGTGTCAAATTTAATTTTTAATTGAATCTTTGTTATTAAAAAAAGACATAAGGTATATCCGGCTCTCTGCAATTGTCCAAATTTGTCATCTTGTCCCCTATTTTTTTTGTCCATTTTGCCATCTGCATTTGATTTTTTATCCATATTGCTCCTTTTAAAATTTGTAAAAATGTACATGTGACCGCCTAATGTTGATATAACAAGAAAAAATATTTGACTTTTGTCAACTGTTATGCCAGCATCAGTGGACTGCATGTATATTTTTACAAACTTTATAGAGGCCAATATAAACTAAAAATCAATTACATATGGTAAAATGGATCCTAAAAAAATATGGAATAAATGATAAATTTAGACAATTGTAAGGGGGTTGAATATGCCTTATGCCTTAAAAAACTGATAACACATTCCTTATGCGAAGACCTAACATAAATTCCTCAACTATTTGACATTGTTTTATAGCCTAAAAAATGGCATAGTGTAAACAAAGGTAGAGTCTGAGGAAAAATAGTTGTCATTGGATAAAATGAAAAGATTGTGCATCTAATTAGATGTAAATTATTTGCTGTTTGATATGAAAGCAACGAATTACATGGAAAGGATGTACTAGTTCATGTGCAAGTCATTCAATTTCTTTTTGTGTTATAAGACCCAATAGTGGTTGAGCATCGTTTGTTTATATCATAGTCCTCGGAAAAGGAAATAATCCCTATGCTAGTTGATGACTAGGTTTTCAACGCCTTCTAGTCTTGCAAGACAAGGGAGAATGAGAAGGGGATATTAGAACTATTTCAGTGAACCTACTCCAATGGTGAAGTCATATGTTATTTGAGTAGAGGAAACGAAAATGAGATATATCATGAAGAGATTTGGAGAATAATGGTTAATTTATTTTTTACTTCTATTAGAGATACTTATATACAATGGCCAGCTATCTTTTTCCATCAAATGATGAATTTTTCTAACATTTTAGGGCTTTACCTGTAACATTCTCGACCATCCATACATGAATTATGACACGCATTACATTTGGACATATTTATTTTATAAATGTCTATCACACGAAACACATGCATACGTAGCAATTTTGGCGTGAACGTATTCACGAGATAGGCTTGACACGGGTCGGTTTATCGCAATAAGACCAAGTCGTACGTGTCTAGCTATAATTTAAATATGGACACAAGATATTGAAAATGAAATTAAATAAATGATTATATTTGAAATAAAGGAAAATTTAGCATAGTTATATTAAAGTAGACAAATTGACTAGATAGTATTT
>CATIWF010198021.1:0-14556 GCA_949630135.1 Balakata baccata
TTGCCTCATAGAGGTCGCTCATAGGATGGTGATTGGGTGCAGCTTGAGGTATTCGAAGGTAATTGAGTAGCCAATAGAGGATTCACCGCTCCTGATAGAGGGAGAGTATACCCACGGCCTCTTGTTAGGATCATTACTCGGAAATCTCTGGCCAGAGTGGAACTGTCATGAAGATAGTCTTCAGTGACATGTCTAATTGAGTAATAAGTCTCAGTGACAAGATCTAAAATCACTTGGGCTAGGTGTGATGTAGTCAGTCTAGCGGGAGCTGACACATAATCCATACTCTGAACCAAGTGGGGTAAAGAGTGGTGAAAGGACGAGTTGCACATATTGTTGTCTATGGAAAGGTTCATAGTCAAACCACTGACTTTTCGGTCAATTGGGGATCATGATGTGTTGCTAGATACCGCTCATGATTTGCTTAAATTATTTGATAATTTAAGTGGCCAACATAACTAGGAACCTAATGGGTCACACGCTTTGGAGATGTAAAGAATGAGTAAAATGGCTTAGGATGAGATCCAAAATATGAGAAAATTATTTTGAATCGGTTCGCGATAAGATCGCGGGAAAAAATCGCTCGGAGGGTTGACGGGCCCTTGCGAGGCCCAGGCGAGCACGCCAATCACCCTATAAAGTTGGCCAAAATGGCCAAGGCACCATTCATGCCCTTCATTTTCTCCTCATCTCAATTTTGATCTACTTTTCTGATTTTTTTGGATCTAAAAGACCCCAAAAGATAAAAAATAGACAAGAAAAAATTTTTGAGAGAAGAAAAATTTTTGGAGACAACAAGAAAATTAAAGAGTTTAATTTTCTTCTCATATAAACATACACCATTGCTAGCACTTTGAGGTATGTTCAAGCCATCTCCCTAGTGGTTTCATCCTCTCATCTTCGTTTGGATATTGTTAGAGACAATCCAAGATTGGATTGTTGTGGTTTGCTACAACCCAACAAGGTGATAAGTTGAAGAAAAATCAAGAAATTATAAAGGTATAAATTCTGAATTTTCTTTGGTTAAATTAGTTTTAATTGACACATGTATAATCCTTTGATTCGGGTTTTGAAAAATTTTATTTTCCACTGTATTATATGTATGTGATACATGATCAAAACCCTTCATTTTCTTCACAAATTGGACACTCTTTTGCACCTTTCACGGTATACCTAGAAAAGTTACCGTAAGCCAGAAAATCATTTATAATGCAAAATATCATGGCATGTAAGGTAAACATGCTTTCAATATATCCATCATACACCGACACACCTTCATTCCGTAATAATTTCAAATCATCGATGAGCGGTGCGAGGTAAAAATCAATATCATTTCTCGGTTGTTTGGGCCCTGATATCAGCATCGACAACATTATATACTTGCACTTCATAATCAGTCAGGGAAGCGTATTGTATACCACAAGGATAATTGGCCATGTGCTAGGTTGACTGCTCAGTGTGCCATGGGGTTTATTCCATTCGTGCATAGTCTGAACCTCAAATTCCTGACTTCACCACCAAATTTAGGGAATGTAAAATCAATTATTCTCCATTGCGGAGAATCTGCAGGATGTCTGAGTTTGCTATTTTGTTTCATGTCTTTAGCATGCCACCTCAAGTTCTTTACATCTTTCGTATTTGCAAATAGTCAATTGAATCCTGGTATTATAGGCAAATACCATAATACTTTAGCTGGAGGCCTTTTCTTATCCTCAGAAGATACCTTCACACGCTTGTAGAGCAATACCCCACACCTAGGACACTCATGCAAGTCCTTATACTCATTTCGGAATAATACACAGTCATTCGAGCATGCATGTATCTTCTTATGATCCATACCCATAGGACACAATATTTTCTTAGCCTCATAGGTTGATGTGGGAAGCTCATTTTCCTCTAGAAGCATCTCTTGTAAAAGTTATAATAATATCGCGAAACTCTTATCGCTCTACCCATTTTTGGCTTTCATGTTGTATAGTTTCAACAATCCTAATAACTTCATGAACTTAGTGCAACCAAGATATGAAGCTTTTCGGCATCACAACACAATCTCTTAAGGTCCTCTAGCCTTTTTACAAAATTCTCCATATCATGTTTCATCTCATCCAACCGATCATTATCCAAATCATTCCCTTCATCCTCAAGGTAATTTTCTCCCTGACTTTCAAAATTAGAACTTGTCCCAACAACTACACTTTTACCATGCCATATCCATCATGTGTAACCTCCCTTAAAACCACAACATATTATATGAGTTTTCACAATCTGAATATGACGATATGATCTCATGTTGATACAGTCAACACAGACATGCAATCATTGATTTTTTCTTCCTCATCTAATTTTCCATTGCAGTTCTAATAAAGCCATCAACTTCAGCTATATTCCATCTACCATACATCCAACTTTGATCCATTTCTATCCATATAAAGAATGCAAATTTAAAACAAACTACATAGATTCCATTCATAGTAAATGTTGGTTTTTTGGGTCCTTATCGCTCCATAGAGCACCCATCCTTAAACTTCAAATCTCACTATTGAACGCATATCCAGTTTTAGATCCCAAGAAAAATCCGGCAGCATTTTTCCTCAGTTCTCTAAGTACACAATATAAACAAAATGATCTATTCACATATGTACCTAAAGAACATTAAGAAAATAAAACCACGATTTTCCTTGGAAACAAAAACCATTTATGTATCCACATTCTAAGTAAGATTAAACATTTAAGAACAATCCCAAATCGGAGACTATTCAAGACCTACTCCTAATGAGTAAATCTTAAATGGGTATCTAGGCTTAATATATAATAAGCAGTTCAATCAATACAAGTGAAATCAAAGCTAAATTTAACATTAATACATAATTAAATTAATTAGTATAAATACTTAATTAATTAAATTTACTAAAGTTTGTTATATTTTTTATTTAAGCAATTTTATTAATTACGTAATTATTATTTATAGTTGATTATAATTAATTATTTAATTAAAATTTTTATTATAGCTTAATTTTTTGTTAATTTATTAATTAAATTTTATTATAGTTAAAATTTCTAATTAAATAATTGATTAGATAATTAATTAAATAATTGATTACCTAATTTCATCCCAACTCATTATATAATTGATTTATAATTAATTACATTATATTAAAGTTTAATTGAATTAAACTTTATATTAGTTCAATGTTTATTAATTTCATTATAATTATATAATTGAATATTATTATATTATTTTATAATAATATTTCATTAATTTGTTTATATATTCATATCTTTTATAGTTCATTATCTAATTAATTTTATTATAGTTTATTTAATTTTAATTATATTTTAATTATTTTATTACTTATGTAATTATTATTTATAGTTGATTATAATTTATTAGTAGATTAATTTTATACTAATTTATTATAGTTAAACTTTCAAATTATATACTTGATTATATAATTAATTTCATTCTATTATATTTTTTATTTAATTAAACTTTATATTAGTTTATATTAACTAAATAATTAATATTATTAAAGTTTATTATATTTTTTATTTAATTTATTTTATTAGTTACATAATTATTATTTATAGTTGATTATAATTTAATTATATAAATTTTATATTAGTTTATTAATAATTATATTATATTTTTAATTTAATTAAGCTTTATATTACTTAATATTAGCTAATTAATTTTAGCACAATTTATTGAATTTTATTATAATTTATTTAATTTATTATAGTTTACGTATTTAAATATTTAATCTTCTTTCAACATCAATTTATTATAATTTAATCTTCTATATTCTCTAATTTTAAACAAAACTAACACTTTCCATTCTAATTATAATTATTTTCACATAGTATTTTCATCAAATACCTTCAAGCCATATATAAAAAAATCAACAACACACCCATCTCTAAATAACAATAAACTATTTATATCTCAAAAATCAACAACACCACCCATCTTTTAGCAACCAAAATCGAGCATTTCACAAAATTATTAAACTAATTAAACTAGCAAAAAAAAAAAAGGAAAACAAACTTGAAAATCCAAGGGCGTCGATGGTTGGTTCACGGGAGGAGAGGAGACAAAACTATTTAGCTTACCAAAAAAAAAGTTAGAATGGGAGGAAGGGAGAAAGAAGAGAAGGAAAAAAAAAACTTACCTTTCCACAAAGAAGACGAATGGCCCTAGTGGGTTCAAGAAAAATGGAGGAGAAGGACAAGGAGAAGGAAAAGGAAAATAGAACCTACCAAAGCAGTTGTGTCTGAGCTTCTCAAAACGATATTATTTTGAGTTTCTTTAATAAATTAATTTAATTTTCTAAAAATTTATTTTATTATAAATTTATATAATAATAATTCAAATAATAATACTTATATATTAAATAATATACTTATATATTTTCTTAAATAATTAAAAATAATAATTATATAACAATTAAATTTATTAAATATTGTAACTAGCATATTATATTTAAATTATAAATTATAATATATCCTTATATATTAATTAAATTTTATATAATTAAAAGTATATTATTATTTAAATTATTGTATTTATTATTATATATTATTACTAAATAAATTTGTATTAAAAATAAATTTTTATAAAACCCTGACAAAACTGTTCTATGGAAACCAGTTGTGTCCGGATTGCCCAAAATGATGCCGCTTTGAGCTTCTTCAATAAATTAATTTAATTTTCTAAAAATTCATTTTATTATAAATTTATATAATAATAATACTTATATATTAAATAATATACTTATATATTTTCTTAAATAATTAAAAATAATAATTATGTAATAATTAAATTTATTAAATAGTGTAACTAGCATATTATATTTAAATTATAAATTATAATATTTTCTTATATATTCATTAAATTTTATATAATTAAAAGTATATTATTATTTAAATTATTATTATATTTATTATTATATATTATTACTAAATAAATTTGTATTAAAAATAATTTTTTATAAAATTCAGACACGACTGTTTTATGGAAATCAGTCGTGTCCGAACTGCCCAACACTGCCTCATTCCATTTAAAGCCTAGACAAGACTATTTTACCCAAAACAGTCATGCATGAGCTTATCAAAATGATATCGTTTTGAGCTTCTTCAAAATGTTTTTAACTTTTATGCGACTGTTTTCTAAAAACATTCGCATATGACTACAGTTGATGTGACTAGTTTTTTAAAACAGTCACATTTGAGCTGATTTTCATTAGATTTATTTACAAAAATGTCATCGCTTCAATCTGATGTGTCTGTTATTTACTTAACAATTGCATCTAACATTAGCATAAGATAATTTTTGTACTAGTGGTCTATGATTAGGAGATGCCTTAGAGAGTGGAGTTACCACCAAAGAGGCTAGGCAAGCTTGAAAGCTTAGATTTTGTATTGGCTTCATAGAAGGTATGTACACATATACTTTCTAACTTGCTAAAATGACGTGAATATGTGTTTAATGGCCTTATAACTAGAAATGTGGGTAAGTGGAATGCAAATAATGATATGTGCTAAATTAATTATATATGTGGACTATGAAAGACTTATGTAGAGAATAAAGTATGAATGAATAGTATAGGTTCAGCAAGTTGACTACACCTAGATCCTATAATGAGGAAAATATGTGGTTAATGACCCATAGTTGGATAAATTAACGGTAATATGGATATAATAAACCATATTTATGAGAAATTGGTAATGGGATAAATGCTTAAAACCATATTAAGGAGTATGTGCATGGCTAGTTGTGATTTAAAGTAGTATTAGATACATTATTGAGATAGATTGTACACTTAAGATACGAAAATGATAGAAATGTAGAATGGTAAGGCATATTAAGCCATACATGGTCACTAAGGCATAATAAGGATATGACTATATGGTATCGGCATGGTAATGCCCTATGAACTTGAATTTCATGCGAACCTTAATTTGACGGTTATTTGGAACTTGAATTTAAATTAAGTGGTCCTCAATGAGCTAGAAATGATAACTAAGAGACATGTATTGGCTTGTAAAGGCATGAAATGGGGATAAACAAGTTAATTATGATATGAATGTAGTAACTATGCTCGAATATGTAACTTAGACTATGAAGTATGAATTAGTGTGCATATGAATGTTAGGCTTAATGCCTATTTTGAGATTTTATAAGCTTATAGATGTACAAGTACAGTTATGGCATGTAAGGTGCTTAAAAGGGATGCTCAAGAGGTAAGTCCCTCATCTTGTGAAAAACTAGCAATTTGAATGGCTTGTATATAATGGTACTCTTTATGCATTTTGGCATGTTTTGTGAGCCATTTGCATATTGATATGTTAAATGATGTGTTATGAATGATGAACTTATATGTGGAAGTTAAAAGTGTCATGAATGCTAGAATGTGTATTAAATGTGATTGCAAATTCGACATTTGATAATCATGGCATAAATTGAGATATGGATGGTTTATTAATTATAAATGAAATGAATGATTGTCTTGAAGAGTATTATGTATGTGGCTTGTTCCAATTGTGAGTAAAGTAGTAGTTGGGATCACTAATGGTGATAGAGGAGCCAAAGTTAGTTGAGGAAAGTGAATATTGGCTTTTATTGCCTAAGTATGAAATTGTGAATGATTAATCCATGTGATTTGATTCTTAGAAATGGATTCAATTGTATGTAAGATTGTATGGAAGGCATGAAAATGTGTATTTGAGTATCGTAGACGAGTTTGGTGACTGACCAAACCTTAGGACAATTGCATGAATGGTTTTTGGGTGTTTTGGCATGGTTTGCAAGAGAAAAGTTTGTTAAAAATCTAGAAAATTCTAGACAATCATGGTGTCATGGCCATGACTCTTTTGCCAATATAAGAGTTCACCACCTGGATCACGGCCAAGCCAAAATGTGTCACAGCCATGACACAGGCACGAACTTGATCTTTGATTTTAGCTTCAATTTGAGTTATGACAATTAATTAGGCAATGTCTTATGTATTCATGGCTATTATGTAAGACTCAAAATTGACTGTTTGATAAGCCTCTTAGGGTTATATGGTACCATAATTCCCTAATATTCCTAAAGCTCAATACCCTGAGGGTCAATGCTTTAAGGATCGAAGCTCATTACCTTAAGGGTTAATGCTTCTACCAATAACTAAGAAAAGCTCAATACCTTGAGAGGTCAATGCTTAATTAAGAGATTGTTACATGCTCGAACCTCTGAGAGGTCAATGCAGTTAACAATAATTGGCATACACTAGAGCCTCTAAGAGGTCATGTGTGAAAATTTTGGAGCTACCCAAAACCAAATAGTCTAAGATTTAGAGATATTAGGTTATAAACATAAAAAGGAAAGAAAATATGTAATACATGTCTTACTTGATCATGTTTGGTTTGGATATAAAAGGTAATAATGGACATGACACATCATTATTTCGGTATGAAATATGTTATGTCAGTTAGTTTAACCAAAAAATTGGAAAATTATGATATGTATAATATTGGTTGACATGAACTCATGCATAGAGCATAAAACAAGTGTAAAAACATTGTTTCCACCTATATAACATAAATATAATTATGCTACTATATTAATATGCCATAAATTATGTGATTTTGTGTTATACTTTCTATGTCTCTGTGTACTACTAAGTTATGTATTGCCCAAATAATCACCAAGAAGGGGGGATGAATTGGTGGAAAATTAAAAATTTGTACTCACAAAATAGTAAAAGAAAAGGAGAAAATTGAGATACAAATTTTATAGAGGTTTGAGTGTTAACTAACCCTACTCCTCTCCTCAACTTAGATTGTATATTCTAATCTAATTATTTGGAGTTTTAACAAGCTCAATCCCAACAAGGTGTTTTATCAAGGCTAATACTCAACCCAAATTTCTCTTGTGTTATGTGGCTCACACAACAACCAATTCCTTGTAATTTGGCTCACACTACCCAATTACAAGACAACCCAAGTGTTTTAAGATTAACACTTGAACCCTTATACAAAAACAATTAATGAAAGGATTAGAGAAAATAAATTGCAATAGCTTTGACACTTGTTAAGCTGTTAGATCTAATTAAATGGCCTTTTAATAAGGTATTTATACTGATTACCTGTCAATTAGCCGTTACAAAGTGGTGTCATAACTCTTTCTAACATTCTCTTACAAGTGCATTAAATGTAGTCTGTAGATAAAGGTGTCCCGGTCTGGAATCATGCTTTTCCGGTCGGGAAATACCCAATTGTAATAGTAGCAGCTTCTGGTTGGCTAAAAACTCCAACGACTAGTTTTTATTCAAGTGTCCCGGTCAGGACTCCATGTGTTCCGGTCAAGACTTGCCTGATAATGCCACTGCCAGGAACTTGGGTCTTCTTGGCTTTCAATGAGTCCCGGTCAGGACTACCATTCCCAGTCGAGACCGAAGTTAGTTTGACTAAGAGTGTTTTGACTTTCTGATGATGTAGCACACTTTGATGGTGTCTCCTCTTCAATGGTCACATCTTTTTGAATATCCTGCTCGGACTGCAGCCTTTTCCGGTCGGGAAACTAAGTGTCTCGGTTGGGACATACCATGTTCCAGTCTGCTTTTGCTACTGGAACTTTTGGGTCAACATTCTGTAGGGTTTTCCGGTATGGACACTTGCTTTGCTTGGTCTGTACTACAGTTTCGGTCGGGACATTTGAGTCCCGTTCTAGAAAATGCCTGTTCCAGTCGGGACATACCCTTTCCCGGTCTACTTTTGCTACTGGAACTTTGAGGCACTTAGAGACAATATTTTCCTGGTCTAGACATGTCACTTCCTGATCTAGACTTGTGTTCTGGTCGGGAGTTTTTTGTCCCAGTCGGAAGTTACACGTTTTCATGAAATTCTTGAGTTGTTCAATGAGGAAACTTTAACCAAATGTGCTGAAACTTTGAACATTATCAAAACAACACTTAACAAGAATTTTAGTAATAATTAATTTGATTGTCAAGATCAAAATAGAGAGCAATCACCCTACAGTTAACACTATGTGTAGCTTAACATGTAAATTTCTATACAGGCAGATTTTGGAGCTAGTGGAAAGTAAATGTAGCAGTTGACAACAAGGAGCCAAAGCCTATGCAGAAGAGACCATATAGACTAGCAAAGAGTCAAGTTCATTCATATCATGCATTTATTTTATTATTCATAAAATGGGTTGTAATTAATTATGTCTCTCATCATAAGCTCATATAATATGTTATAATATTGGTTCATCTAGACATAGTCATGATGCATGCGTTAAGGGCTTAATATGCCCAAACAAGTATATGATTGATATCAACAGGTAAATAGAGGCTAGTATCACCTTGGAGTAATATATGTTAGCTAGTCAAATGTACATGTTTAATCAGATAAGGATACTAAGTATAGTAGAATGTTAAAAGTTTTAAATTTGATATATTTTAATTACCCAGATTTGTAGCACTTCCAATATGTAATGGGATATATTTCTATTATAAGGGAGGGTGTTACCAGGCAATTAAATAGGAGTATGAAAGATAATTCACAATTTAATTATAATATAAAAATTGTAAATTATTTTATATTTTAGACGCATGAAAATGGAAAATGAGATTTTTTTTTTTTTTGATATAGAGTTATTATAATAATTCTCAAATTAGTTGGCTTCTTTAATTTAATAAAAGATATTTATAATTAAATTTTTCTTATGAAGGACAAGATTAGAGATGAAATGGGTTATCAATTATCACTAATTTAGTCTATGCATTTTCAAATTCATGGACTTCATAAAATCCATAACTTTTAAATACATGAACTATAAAAATTATTAGATTTTAAGAATTATATTATTTAGTTTTACTATAAAATCAATGGATTGATAATATAGTTTTCTTTACACTTATGTTTGGGTTTTTTTTAATTAAAGTTTGAGGTTAAGAATCGGAAACGCATCAAGTAATTCCAACTAGATTGATACTATCTTAGCATTCGCATCATCTACCCAGGCTCAAGTTTTATTAAATCAAAACCAAAAGAATAATAATGTTTTACAACTGTAGAGGAAGCAAATTACTCAAAGCAGAATTTTTCTCTATAACTAAAGTCTTTAAAAATTAAATTCAAGTCTAGTGATGTACTCCACCAAACGTTGTTATCAGAAACTGCTCCATGCCTTGCCAGTTTGTTCGCAACCCCATTGCCATCTATGTAAATGTGTGTAACAACCACATTTATTTCTTGCATTTGATTCAAGCATTTCGACCATTTTGGTTTGAGTCTCCATGGAACTTTACATTGCTTAGTTTTTAACATTATTATTACGTAGATGGAATCACATTCCATCCACAAAGAATGCCACCCTTTCTCCAAGCAGTGTCAATCGCATAAATCGTTACTTAGAGTTCAACTTCATAAGCAAATCCATTTCCCAAGGATAGCGAAAATGCACCAACTACAAAGCCTCTGTGATTTCTGAAAATGCCTCTTGCTCTAGATCTGCCTAGCGCTCCAAAAGCCGAGCCATCAATATTGGCTTTGATCTACCCTGAAGGTGGAGATTACCAAACAACACTCAAGACTTTCGGTATTGGTGCCAACCTACCTTGTACATTTAGATGTTGTAATATTTGTAGCTCCTAGACTGTGTTGCGCATAAATCCTTTTTTACAGAAATCACACTCGTTAGTGACCTACCAAAGTTTTCTTAAAGTCATGAAAATATTACCTTGCTCTCCTTCAAAAATAAGAAGATTCCTAGATCGCTAGATTATCCAAACAGAATTGATTATAGTTGCTAAAAAGGCTGATTTGTGTGCTAAAAGTAGCTTTTGAAGCATCAATAAGAAAATCAACAACATTACTCGTAACTTTTACCCGCCTTTGAAAGAACTCCTAAACCGTATTCCATATTGCAGATGCGAAGGGGCACTGTACAAAGAGATGGTCCATGGTTTCTATATTCTGCTGACACAGGGGGCAGTAAGACACTATATGCATTCCTCTTTGAATTAAATTGTCATGTAGCGGTAAGCAGCCGTATCGGGCTCTCTAAACCAGTACTAAGCGCGTTGGAGGTAAAAATTCCTTCCAATAAAACTTACTAAGACTGTCATTTCCATGGTTATGAACTTCCATTCTCACTTTCAACATGCGTTTTATAGTGAAGCAACCATCCTCAGATTTTGTCCAAGCTCACTGATCTTCCTCCTCATATAGTAAAGGAACACTCCGAATTTCCTCCTGAATAGTGAGCGGAATTACATCAGGTAAACTCCAACTCCCATTTTGCAGATAATTAGATAAATTTGCTGATAGATTATATTGTTCGCTGATGGGGATGTTCAACCTACTAGCCATACAAGGATTGATCCCTTCATCATTCCAGAAATCTAACTTGGAATTTAGCCCGATATACCAACAAATGTTCTCCTTCAATTCCAAATAAGATCCTTTAATTGAAGACCAAATTGAAGAACAGAAAAGCCTCAATTTTAGCGTCCCTGCAGCATTAAAAAAATGTGATTTTAAAGGTGTCAACGAGCCGCTTTTTGTGTGATAAAATTCCAAGAGAAATTGGCCACAAATGCAAAATTCTTCATTCCTAAACTGCCCATATCCTTAGGAATGAAACAAAATTTCCAAGGCACAGTCACAAGCTTTCGAGTATCAATATTCCCTGTCCACAGAAAATTTCTTATGCAATGTTCCATGCTTTTTAGCAAACCAGTAGGCCATTTATAAATCATAAAAGAGTGGATGAAAGTGCTAAAGAGGACTGAATTAATGAGTGTAAGTCTGCCAGCCATTGACAACGAGTTTCCCTTCCAGCTAGCCAACTTGCTTATAATCTTGTCTAAGATAATTAAACAGCAATGTCCTAAAACGAATTCCCACAATTTGTTGCATTCATTGAGCATGCTTTGTACCAAAGAAAATGCTTGATTTTTCCTAATTCACACATTGCCCCGACATAGCTCTATATAACTCAAAAATATTAGCAATTTGCTTAATGTTTTTTACGGTAGCTTTTGCAAAAAATTAACACATTGTCTATGAAAAGAAACCATTGGGTCTAAAGATCATTCAACAGTTAGTTTCAAGATCCATCTGCTCAAAAAATCATCAGCCAAGCATAAAAGAATTGGTGATAGATGATCTCCTTGCCTAACTCCTCTAGAGCATGAAGAATACCCCTTTGAAGCGCCATTTTATCATAATTGAAAGACGAGCAGATGAGAAAATCTCCAAAACCCAACTGCGAAAACACAAGGAGAAACCATAAGCTTCAAGAATATCAAGCATAAAATTCCAGTCAATTGAGTCAAAAGCTTTACGGATATCAATCTTGAGAGCCATATCCCCTCTCAAACATTTTTTGTTAAGAATATTTATTCCTTCAGAAGCCAAAGCTATGCAATAAGATATGTTTATGATCTTGACAAAGCCATACTGGTTGCCTGATATAATCCTGGCCATAATAAAAGAGAGCCTGTTAGTCAAAATTTTAGTATTAATTTTGAAAGCAAAGTTACTCATGCTGATAGGCTGAAATTGCTCCACAGAAACCGCATTTTGAATTTTTGGTAGCAGCACCATCACACTGGAATTAAATCTTGTATTGATTTTCCCTTTAATAAAATAGTAACGCACTGCATTGCACACATCCACCCCGACCATATCCTAGAAAGCTCGGTAAAAAATCCAGTGTACCCATCCAAGCTTGGTGCGCTATTAGGATCCATAAGGAATGCCGTTTCTTTAATCTCATCATCCGAAGGAACATGAACGAGGTTATCATTTTCCTCATCAATTACTAGCTTAGGGATAACTTTAAAAAAAAAGGGAAAGATTAGAGCTAACTAAGCAATTCGTCTTAAAAAGTTGCTCATAATAGCTGATAAAATGTGACTCAATTTGAGTATGATCATCACAAAGAGTCCCATCTATCTACATAGTTGAAATTCCCTGTAACGGTTTCCTCCAAGAATGCAAATGGTGGAAATAAGGTGTGTTACGATCTCCTACCAAAAACCACGTTCATGGCTCTTTTCCTTATAAAAATTTCCTTCTATGACAAATGTTCATTCAACTTTGCTGCTGCTTCATTTCTTTATTATGTAACATATCATTCAAACCATTTAAAGCAATATGATCTTGAATATCCTGTAACTCACACTCAACATGCTTTATATTATCATGTACAATTGCCAAAGCTAATTTTATTCCAAGTACATAGGACTGACCTTAGAGCTTTTAATTTAATAGATAGTGATTGCATAGGAGTATAACCCAGGTTTGCTATCCATAAGCCACTTTGCTTGGAATCTGAATCTTGGGTTGGGATGAAGAGATTGCTCTGTACAGCTTGGAAGCAAAGGTGTATGATCTGAATTATTTCTGGCTAGAGCAATACATGTAATGTTGCTCCATGATTGAAAGAAATCCGAAGTATCCATGGCTCTATCTAAAACACTGTTAACTCTAGCAAGTCCCCTCCTACAATTGCTCTAGGTATATAACGATCCTTTGGATGGAATCTTAATGAAAGCACAGTGCTCCATAAGTTGCTTGAATTCTCGACAAGGCTGGATGGCTAGTCTTCTTATGCACTCCTAAAACAGCATTAAAATCCCCTATAGCCAACCAGGACTGTGGAATAACTCCCATTAAAGTAGATAACTCTTCCTACATAATCCTCCACCTATTAGACCCCACACTCGCAGAGACAAAAGTTAAACCAAACTATTTATTGCTAATGAGTAGATCAAAGTAACGTGCTGCTCCTGAATAAATTGCCCACAAGGAGATGCAAAATCAGAATGTGCAAGAACCCAAATTATTAGTAAATTGCGTGCATTCTAAGCAACAAGCTGCAACTTTAGAGAAGACCAATACAAAGTGGAAATTGAACTAAATTCTATCATCTGTTCCGACAGGCAAACTAACTGAGGCTTGTTAATTTGGCAATGAGAGAAGAAAGATCTTTGTATTTCTACATTACCAAATCCTCTACAATTCCAATAAAGAGTCTTCATAGATTCAACTTGGAAGGTTTCTACAGCACCCTTCCAGAGAGAGCTACTGTTAGTTTTTCTGCTATTTAGGAGACTCCTTTTTTCTGGTTATAGTCGTCCACTCCTCGGATTCTACCATGTATGCCCAACTTTTCACTCCTTCGCCATCGTTTGTAGTTGGTGCAGTATTGGCTATTGCTTTGTCATTGCATCCATCAACAATAATTTCTGGTTTAGCACTCTCAATATATGATCGCAGATTAGTTATTGTTGTTAGATATCAAATACAAGAAATAGGAGAAATGTTAATTCAATATTCAAAATCAATAGTAGAAAATGGAAAACAATCTGAGGCCTGTGTAGCACACAGTTTCCTTAAGACAAATTCGCCTCCTACACGAGTGTTTAGGATAACCGGCGTTTGTCTCCCAGGATACAACAGATTCAAGTAGTTGTTGAACACACAACACCTACTTACAGCAAACTTTGCTTTGCCACAACCTCTATCACTTGAGAAGAAGAAGGAGAAGAAAGAGAGAAA
>CATIWF010198035.1:0-10729 GCA_949630135.1 Balakata baccata
TCCATTTTGAGCATATGAATACATTAATTCATAGTTCTCATGTCAAGGAACATATATCCGGGTCTTTTTCCCAAAACCGAGTTGTGGGACCCACCCGAATAATCCTCTCAAAATGGCTCATAATCACATTTTTTCCAACAAGAAGTACTAACCTTTGATCAAATTATTTCTTCTATTATCAATATATGAGGTGCTGAATTGAGAAACAAAAAAAATGATCAGCTCTACTTAAAAAAGAAAGAGAATACTGGTGGTGGGTGAGTGAATCGGAGACAAAAGGGTAATGAGAGGGTGATTTGAGAGAGAAGATAAAATATTGAGAATGTGGTGTGGGTCTGTATTGTGAGAAGAGAGTGTTCATATTGAAAAGAAAAGTGAAATGGTAAATTTACATTGATTGAAGAATTGAATTTTTTATTTCACCGGGAGCTGCATTTTGATTTCACTTCTCACAGAAAAGCTGACCGGTGGAGCAGAGAATATATTCTCTGGTGTGGTGGACAGACGTTCGCTAGTCAAACTGGCGCACGTCTGTCCCGTTATGGCGCACCACAGGCTCTGACCGCAATTGCCACCCCAAATTTGGAATTTCATAAAAAAACACAATAAACACCGAAATAGTTTCTTACCAAATAAAAAAAAAACAGAGAAATAGTTTATTAAAATATCATAAACTACGAAATACCCCTTGGGTTTCTGTGTTGTTTACAATGGAGCCCAAATTACATGGGAATTCATGGTCAATTAGAGTAGATGAAACATCCAAAGTACCCCCTCGGTATTCAGCGCAAATTGTAACGTGAAACGCAGACCTCGTTACAATATAAACTAAATACATGTGAAAAAAAGTAAAAAAATACGGTAATAATTTTATAAATAAAATAAATTTACATATATTCATTTATTAATATAAATTTATTAGTTTATTAATAAAAAATTTTATTAATTCATTGATAAATTTTTATTTTATTTTAAAATAAAATCAATAATTATTTTATATTTTTTGTATTTTTAGACGTTATTTGTCTCGATTTGTTGTTTTTTCGGTGTATTTTATGTTGATTTTTTTGTTATGTTTTGAGTTTCTTTGAAAATAATTCAATAAATTCATACTTACAAATCAAAATACAAAAGAATATCTATTAAATATAGTATATGGAGAAATAAAATGCACTTGTATTAATATAATAAATGAATCTTTATTAATAAAACTAGTGAACATTTTTCAATAAATCAATGAATTTTTAGTTCATTTGTAATGAATATTTTCAGTTTTTTCGCAATTAACGTTCTCATTAACTAATGAACAATTATTTTATTTACAAATTTTTTTTAATAAACTAATGAATATTTTTCAATAAACTAATAAATTTTTAGTTCATTCACAATAAATCTTTTCAGTTTATTTGCAACGAATCATCTCAAAAAAACTAATAAAACTTTACTTTATTCGTAATGAACCTTTTTTCAATGACCTAATGAATTTTTTTCAATAAACTAATGAACATTTTCAGTTTATTCGTAATGAAACTTATCGATAAACTAATGAACATTTATTGTATTCGTAATGAACATTTTTTAATAAATTTATGAACTTTTTTCAACAAACTATTGAATCTTTATTTAATAACAGATTATGAATATTTATAAAAATATCATCGTATAATTGATAGTTATATAAATTTAATTTATTTATAAAATTATCACTATCTTTTTATACTTGTAATGAGTTTTAATCTATAATACTATATCTATCGGGTATCCAGCATCCAGCTTGTATAACACTTGCTTGGATCACACTACTTTGTTTACTGTTTCCCTCTTGTGCTCAGATATCTGATTGGAGCTATTGTATTTAGACTATGATTTAAATTTAATGCTATTGAATCTTGTTATTCTAATGTAGTAAATTTTGTTGTAATGACTTCTGACCTTTCTGTCATAGATTGGATTGACAAGACAATAAGTTCTTATAGGCCTTGGTGGGACATGGCTAGCAGATTTCACAGCTTTTTCTTGAGAAAATTTTGTGTTGACCGATATTTGATTTTTTTTTTTTCTTTTTATATTTTTTAGTATTTTCATCGGTAACATAATTTATTTCATTCGTACCAATTTTTTCCGTTCTTCATATGCCATAGCTCCTTTCAGTGCTCTCTTTCCATATTTTAACTGCAATTAGCTTAAAAGTATGACATTTATTTTTGTTCTTTCTCCGTTCAAAACCCGAGAATCACTCCTTTTTTTCTTTTTCCTCTTCCAATTAAATTTCTTCTTAAAAGCTCTATTATCAAAATTAATCTTTAAAAAAAATCGAAAAAAAAAAAATCATTTTTTATCAAATTTAAAAATTGCCGTAATGCTTGAAAATGGAGATTAAGGCATAAGTAGATAAGAAAGGTTGATCTTAGCAACAAATAAATGAATTTGTATTTGCATGTGAGATCAAAAGCAAAGAAAAGGAGAAATGGAACAAGCTAGGGCACAGTCGTTGGGTTGCTGTGCCCATCTAAATATTGATAATAAATAAATTAATATATTAATAGTATATTACCGTCTACAAATATATGCATTGTTCACATCATTATTTTCGTCTATTACCAACCCTTTTGTAGATTCTCTTCAAAATAATAAATTATTATTATTTAGCTTTAGTTTCTTTTATCTCTAACTTTCAAATTTATTGCTTGTAAAAATTTTCATTTTATTCATTTGTCAAGTTTAGACAAACCATTCAATATCTTTCCCACTCGGTTAATATTAATTAAGTTTTATTAATTTATTAGCAATTTACTTAGCTAATTCTTCAATAAGAATAATTTTCTCCCTTTTTGTTCCTAACAAAACCAGTCCCCAACTCTTTCAACTTTTGCATCAATTAATCTTCCAAATATATATATATATATATATCTTCCATCAATTAACATTATTTAACACCACTAAATTTCAATTGATTTCAACCGTTTCTATTTTTTTATTATTATTTTATTTATTTACTTTTTTCCAAATTAAGCAAATCTTCCTAATACATAGCAAATAAGGAATAATTTCATCTTAAATTCAAGATTTAAGTAGAGAAAATGAAAAGAATAACTTTCTTAGAATCCTAAGTTGGCCAAACCACACCCCTCACAATTTCTCTTTTCCTTTTCTTTTCTCCTCAACTTCTCTCTTACTTTACCTCTTACTACATTGCTTAAATTCTTACTCATTAATTCCATCCAAAAATCTTGAAGAATTGAAGAAAATTTGTGGACAAAGAAAAGGCTTAAAGAGGCCGGCACAGTGGACGGAAATGTTGGAAATAAATAAGCATGTAAAATAAAAAAACAAAGCCAAGAAAATAAGAGAGTACATAAGATTTACATGGTTCTGCCTTAATTGCTTATATCCACATAGAGTAACCAACTATTCACTATATGAGAAGATAAAAATTATAATACAATATATTTGTAATCCCTTGAGTTGATCGAATCTAACTCAAACCCACAATTTATTATATTTTCCTTCTCACATAAGCTAAAAAAATAACTTTCAGTCCAGAGTTTCAAAAAGTGTTTTCCGAAGCCTAAAATGTCTAAACAAAAACTTAAACTTGCAAATTAATTCCCAAATTATTTTTATATTTGCTCTCTTTATTTATCCATGCCTTGAATTTGTCCATATTTATATTTATAGACATCAAAAGTTATCTACCAAGACTATGAATAAGAATCTTTTTCTAAGGGTAATAATTTTTTCCTATTCAAATCTAATAACTTATTCTAATTCAAATTCAATTTGAATTCTCACAATTTAAAATTCAAATCCAACTGAAAATGAGAGAGAAGATAAAAATGGATTGTGAAAAATCATTCACCTTTACCTTTTATATAATTAAGTTAATAAATTAAAGGATCATTAATTTAATTTGTTGAGGTGGTGGCTGACCAAAATCAAATGAACCAAGTATTCATTTAATTGTTACCAGCTCGGTGGAAGAAAGAAATGGAATAGTCAAGTTGAAAGGAGAGTATTCTAGATTTGTGCTCATTTATATATATAGACAAAAATAGTTAAAAGTGTAAGAACAGTATTATAGTTGTATTGGACCTCGAGGTGAGTGATTAGTTTGTTTTTTGTTTTCGTTTCGGTTTTTTTTTTTACCTATTATATATATACATATTTTTAGTCATTATTATTTTATTACCAAATTCTAACCTTAACTTTCTATTAGTTTATGTATTAATTATTTATAATTAACTCAATTAATTTGATAAGCATCTCGTTAAATCTTCAATGTTTTCAATTTTTTTATTAATCAACCTCTAAACTTTTATTCTTTTCTATTCGGTCCAAATTTTTTAATTTTACTCAATTAATTAACAATAGATATTCATGTTTTTCTTTTCTCACTTTTATTAAATCTAAAATTAGATTCTGATTAATTCAGTATTGTTTTGATCTCGAATGCGCTCGATTTCTAATCCATACTACATCCGGCGTTGAAACATGCATGTTAGTTGAAGTCCGAATTGGTAGACGTGACACTTTGTCTTCTTGTCCTTATACCACGAATGCTTGAGATTGCCCCACATAGATCTCTTCTTCTAAGTAGCCATTTAGGAATGCTGACCTCACATCTAGCTGATAGAACTTCCATTTCTTTTGCGCTGGAAGTGCTATCAATGCCCTTATTTTGTCAAGTCTTGCAATTGGAGTAAATGTCTTGTTGTAGTCAACTTCGAATTGTTATGAGTATTCTTTAGCAACTAGTCTTGCCTTGTGTTTTTAAATTGATCCATAGCAATTGAGCTTTGTCTTGTATACCCACTTGATACCTATGATTTCTTTCTCTTTAGGAACGTGCACTAGCTCCCATGTCTCATTCTTTTCGAGCATCTTTATTTCCTCTTTCATAACATTTCTCCATACTTCTTGCTTTGAGGCATATTCAAAGCTTTTAGGTTCCATGATAATCAAGTTGCACGTTTCATAAATCTCTCTTAGAGGTCTTGTCCTTATTGGTGGTGACTTTGGAGAGGAATATGCAACTTGTTCTGGTTCTTGTGTTCCTTCATGAGTTGGTAATCTAGGTTTATTTTCATGTTCTTCATCTTGTGATAGAGGCGGCATATTGATGTTACTTCTTTCAACCTCTTTAGTTTTCCAATTGTATGCTGCATTTTCATCAAATTTCATATCTCAGCTGATGATGAGCTTTGTTGTTCTTAAGTTGTAGACTCGATAGCCTTTTGATTAAGTACTATATGAAAATTCCCTTTTCTATCTTTTCATCCAATTTCCTTCATTTTTCCTATGGAATATGGACATAGCAGATGCAACCGAAAATTTTGAGATGTTTTGCAGATGGCTTTCATCCACACCAAGCTAGATTGGTATTTTGTCTCGAACAGCTTTGGTTAGATATCTATTCAAAAAGTAAATTGCAGTAGATACTGTCTCTGCCTAGAAGCATTTCGAAGACCTTTTTCCATCAACATTGCTTGTGCAGTCTCCATCATAGTTTGATTTTTCCGTTCCGATACTCCATTTTATTTTGGAGCAAAAAATAAACCCACATCATTCTTGTATAATCATCAATGAATAAGATGAAGTGCATGTTTTGTTGAAGTGATGGAGCATGCATTGGGCTGTAAACATCTGTATGAACAAGCTCTAATGGCTTCTTGGCTCGCCATATATTTCCGAATGGAAATGGTTGTCGGTGTTATATACCGAGCATACATCCTAAATATACATCATTGATCTCCTTTGTTACTGGAAGGTCTTTCAGCATATTCTTTTGATGAAGAATCTTTAATCCATGAAAATGGAAGTGCCCCAATCTTTTATACAATAACCATGACTCGTCTACCTGTGCCTTCATAGCTTTATTACATGCATATTTTCTCTCATTTTGATTTTTGCAATTTTGAGGGATTTATCTTACTCGTCATAAATTGTGCAAGAATCTCCCTTAAAATGCAAAGAATATACTTTTTCAATCATTTGACTCACACTGAGTAGGTTATGATTGATGCTAGGGACTAAGAGCACATCATTTATGTCTCTTCCCTTTTATTGTATCAATCGGAATAGTGCCTTTGCCAGTTGCCCCATATAATCACCATTTCCAATTTTAACTCTTGTCTTGATTTTTTAAGACTACATAATATGCTTTCATTCTTTGTCATGTGGTTACTGCAACCAGTGTCTAGATACTAAGTATCCTTTTCTTCTAAAATAACTTCACAGACATAGAAGAGATTACCATCATCATTCTTTTCTTCTAAGAAGTTGGCTTCATAGTTGTAAAAACCGGTCCGGACCGGTCGGTTCAACCAGAAAAATCAGGAACCGGACCTTAGATCGAGCGGTTTTTACCTTCAAAACCAGAAAAGAATCAACCTGATGGAAAAACCGGTGACCCGGCCGGTTCAACCAAAAAATGATCTCAAAACTAGATGAGTTAGCTATAAACTAATCAAATTGGTCAAAATAAATATATTTTTAAACAATTAACTCACTCTTATTTATAAAATACTATGTTATTTTTGTTCTTATTTTTTTCTACGTGAGAATGTTCACTCATTTTTACATTTTTTTTTACTTCTTTTTTATATTGTTTTTATTTTACAATTGGAAAATTTTGGCTGGTCACATAATAAATTACAGTTACATTTAATAATTAATTAAATGTTTAGTTATACAAATATGTAAAATATGATTTTTTTTAAAAATAAAAAAGAGAATATTAGATATGTTATATTATTATTGTATACTAGAAATGATATCTAATAACTTATTATCTATTTTTATTATGTATGAGACATATTATGTTTTATTATATATGAGATATGTTATATTTTATGAAAATACTACATAGATCGGTTTGACCTTAAACCCGTGACCTGCTGACTTTTCTGGTTTATTAACTGGGCCGGTTTTTACAACCTTGGTTGGCTTGATGATTTTTCCTGAAATGGCAAGCATTTTCAGTGTGCCCAAATCTTTTACAATTTTGGCATTGTGGTTTTCCTTTGAACCAACAATCTTTCTCTAAGTGGCTTTTTCTTTTGCAAATGCCACATGGAGGATACTTGCCTTTATTTTCTATCTATTTGCCCTAATTATTCTTGCTTCTAGAATTTTCTTGTGACTTCTTGCCACTTTCTTTTGGCTTATGAGACTGCTGATTTATTTTAGATTGAAAAGCACTTTCTGTAGGATTTTCATTTCGCCCAATGAAGTCTCTTTTCATGTGCTTCAAGAGAGCCCATTAATTCTGTTGGTGATATAGTTTGTATATCGTTTGATTCTTCAATTATAGAAACTATGACCTCATATTTTTCTATACAAGAAATTAGTATTTTTTTCAACTATTTTCTTGTCAGAAATATTTTCTCCATAGGCTCTCATTTGATTAACTATCTCTTTTATTCTAGAAAAATAGTCTTTTGTAGTCTCATTATCCTTCATTTTAATATTTTCAAAATCTCTTATAAGTATCTGCAACTTGATAGCGCGTACCTTTTTTGTTCCTTGAAACTCCTCCTACAATATGTCTCATGCTTCTTTTACTGTTGATGCACCCATAATTCGTGGCAAGATTTCATTTGCCATTGCTTGTTGTAAGCAAAATAATGCTTGAGAATTTTTTTTTGGTGATTCTCTTCTAGTGCTTTCTTTTGGTTTGTTGAGAGTGAGGAAGTGTCTTCAAGAATACTGAATCCTTCTTCAACAATCTTCTATAGATTTTATGATCGAAAATAGTTCCTTATTTTGATGGACCAAAAATCATAGTTTTCTCCATGAAAGATTGGAAGAGAAACAGAAGAGCGGTTGGAATCCACCATTGTTACTGATTAGGATGTGATTAGATTGTTACTACGCCCAATAGATGATTGAACAAGGCTTTGATACCACTAATGGTTATTTTGTATCGTATTGATAGTGTAAATAGTGATAGATTATGTTAGTGAAGAGTTATGTTTGCTTTCGTGTATGGAACAAGAGAGAAGTTTGGTAACTTTGTTGTTTTTTATTCTCTTTACCCAATTGCAATACAAGTAGGGTATTTATAGTAGCGTGGTCATGCTACATTTATGGCTAATATTATTTGTTCTAAATCCGTCTTTAATTGAAGGATTATTGACCGCTTAAATATACTTATTTTCCAAGTATATCTAGTATATTCTAGAGACTTGATAATATTTATTTCCTAAAGTATATTCTAGACATCTTCTAACATTCTTCTTTAGTTATAAGTAGAATATTCTATAAATGAGCATCAATTTTTATTATACTTATGTTTAATCGTTATAGTTACTTTGTAAGGATAAAGTTTGAACACTTGTTTTTATTTATCTAAATTGCTTTTAAAGATAATTATTTTTTATTATTTGTAAGAATAATTATTTTTTTATTACTTTATTATGTTGTGTCATTGCCGTACCTGTGTCCTAGTTTTTGGAATTTGCCGTGTTCTCATAACCCCATGGCCGTATCTATATCCGTGCTTCTTAATTGAAATTTGCAGAAATTGCTGCAGTAGGAAAGAACTTTGTCTTTAGGTAAAGGGTTGTTACCTCTCAAAGTTTTGTTTACTAAGTGAAAGATCGTTTTCTAAAGCATCTTTTATTTGAAAAGATGGATTAAATTCTGAAATGAAGCTATGGATTTGTTCTCCAGTTATCTAGCAATTGCTCAGCTATTATAAAACATTATACAGCAAGGACAGATCAACTACATGGCACAACTATTGGTAAACTGTCAAAGTCCGGTGTTATATATTATGATTGGTTTTGGGTTTACTAAATTTAATTTGCTCTTAATATTAAAAAAAAATGCAAACTACATCTTGCTGCAACTTCTAGAAACATTTCATAAATTTGTTGTTGGCATGTAGTTTCACCTGGCTTGGGTACTTAACTACTCAAAGCATCTTTCAAGAAATGGTTGAATCAAATGCTATACTGAACTTGGGTTATTATTTTGTTACTTTCAGGCTTCATCCGATACTGTGTTCGTTCATTTTTTGTGATTCACCTCTTGATGAATATGGTATGCACATAATTTCAATATTTTGTTACCTCTTGATGAACTTAGGTTATTTTATTTTATTAGGTTTAAGTCATATTGAATCCCTAAAAATATTCGTTTTCGTCATTTAGTTTTCTGCTGTGATTTTTGGTCCACTAGCTATCTAAACTCTATTTTTTGTCCATTTTTTCACCTGTCAAATTCGTAAAATCAAACATATAATCATTTATCGCTGACATGACACCATTAATAAAGTCAAATATCTTTCTTTGCCATGTAAACATTAAGTGTCTCTTGCATGTTTTACAAGTTGGACATAACCAAAAAAGGAATTTAAGTGGCTAAATGAACAAAAAATTGCTACATAAAGCTAAACAGAAAAAACAAACATCTTTAGGGACTGGATACAACTTAAACCATTTTATTATCTTCATGGTTTCATCATCATTTATTATGATGCACTTTCAGCTATTATTCTGTCCTCTCCTTGAACTTCATATATAGCTAATAAATGAAGAAAGAGAAAGTATTTTATATTTGCTTTTTAGTTCGCCATCTGATGTAGGGGTCAAAGTCCATATTAGTTATTGTTGTAGTTTTATTTTAATCACTGTTAAATTTTCCGCTAAAGAATTTGAAAAACCATTTTTTTTATTCACAATTTCCTATGAATTTTGAGAAATACTTCTTATTAAATAATTTTCTTAGGAAGCAGATGCAGATAAAATAATTGCTGTCAACAGTTATGCTCCAAATCCTTCCAGCAAACGTTGTACACTGAAAAGGTTCAGATATTGTTCTACACATGAGAGAGAACTATGCATCATAGAGGGCATAGGAGGAACAAGAAGTAGAATTGTTTTACGCCACAAGGTAATATAATTTTTTTTTCCCTTTCAAAATCTAAATTTAGTTCCTTTGTCTTTGCTTTTTCTTAAATTTCCTTCACTTGTTTAATGGGGAGATTGCTATCCCAAATTAATGGGAATTCATGTTCAACTAGAATTGTGAAACAGCCAAGGTAGTACCCCTTTTTATTCAGCATCCAGCTTGTAATTTGTTCGAGGACATGACGTAAAAGACTCTATTTTGTATTCAGATTGAATTAAATATCTAGATTTCACAATCTTGGGTGAATTACATATGTAAATCGTAACGGCTAAATACTTTAAAGATTATTTATAATATAAAAGTATTTTGATTTTTTATTTTGTAAGTAAATGGTATTTCTTTATTCAATTGTTAGGATTTGTTTGACATTATATTTGGAAAAAATGTTTTTTGAAAAAAAAAAATATTTTTAATATTTTTAAGTTTTGAAAACTGTTTTTGGATAAAGATAGGTAAATAGATTTTTTTTTTCCGGAAACATGTTTGAAAAAAACGGTTTAAGAAAAATTAAAAAACAGTCAATTAAATAAAAAAAAAATTAAAATCTACTTTTCTAACTCTTATTTATTCATTGGAATAGCTGAAGAAAGAAGTGTCAGACTCGTTAAACTTAGAAATCTGCTATGCACTATCATTATGTTCATGCAACCGAGTCACCCATACTACAGTTACTTGGGATATTTCTTAATTAATGGTAAATAAAAATACTAATTACAATTTTGGTGTTTTTTTACCGAAATTTACAGATTTAAGGTGGTTTCGAAATTATTTCTAAGTTTGTGGTGCGGTGCGCCAGTTGGACCGGCGAGCGTGC